>MU832256.1:0-80731 GCA_029204225.1 Diphasiastrum complanatum | reverse complement strand
TAATTTCGTGAACATACAACTTTACACAGGGTGTCATCTTATGGCTGCTCATGGATGAAACTGAAATTACATTAACAGGCCTGTTCATCGTATGTCAATAAACTTGTTTAGCCAATGAAACTTCAATGGTGGATTATGTCTCTTAAGACGTTCATTTGGTGGTGATCTAGGTATTGGGAGAATGGATGATCCAAATCTTGTTGGGCCACTGGGGTGGTAAAATAGATTCATCGCCATCTTCAATCATAGAAACTAGTTGCCACTTAACACTAAGAGAAAATAGTTGGCATTCAACACAACTAGGAGAATGATCATTAAAGTGTTGATTCGCACCACTAGTCTAAATGGGCACTTACAACGCACTTATTTGTTAAAATTGACCAAACTTGAAAGGGTCAACTCCTAGTTCACATGCCCTTAGGTGACATGAGAAGCCGCATCTTGGGCATGCCACCTAGAGCCAATTCCATTGCTTTTTTGGACTAGCTATGTTTGCTTGACAAGTGATATTGCAAGGTGGCAAGTCTTGGGATGGCCAATCAAGATGAAATTCAAATCTTTTTCTTGCCTCAATTGACTGAAAAGAGTGGGCTTATGTCTTTCCCCACCATCACTTGCCAAAAGTCTAATTGCACATCAAGTACTTTTGCAATAGTAGTTGTTGGGCAATCAACCACCCTAATGGCAACATGGAAATTCTCATTTAGAATTCATCAAAGAATGTACCATGACTTCTGTTTGAAAAGCTCTAAGAGTTTGGAAGATCCTTGTATCTCATGTATATAACCATGTTGACAAATATTCAAGAGGTGTTCATGCATAATGACCACAACACCCACATGCATAAAGCCATACAAAGTAGTCCATAAAGCCTTGTTAGCATTTAGAAAGGGGTATGTTATACCTTTCCTTTTTCTTACTAAAATCATGAATATATATTACAAGTAGGTTATCTTTTGAATTGGCTTTCAAAAAATGTAGTTTTATTGGCTTTTGGTCTAGACACACTTTAGAGAACACAAGAGATTGTAGGCCACCGACAACAACGTACTAGCGATCATGATATAGGTAGAATATGACATTGATGTACATATGGTATTCAAATGTGATGTTGAACAGTCGTGCTGAATTTTCTAGCCAATTTACCCTAGAATCTCTTGCAAGCCATTAGGAAGGGTTTCTACAAATTTCATAATTTAAACTCTCTTGCAAGATCCATGAATGGAAAATCTATGCATGGATTGTTTTGTGACAAAAGACTTTTGAAAACAAGTCTATTGACACGATATCCACACATCACTATCGAATGGATTTTGTGTGTAGAACATCCATGTGAACTTATTGATACATGAGTAAGCATCATCTTGCATACATAATGACACACCTAAGATGATGCCTTTAATATGAAAAGCATACAATTGCTTTGTATTGCAAATCTACACATGGACCGCGCTTGTGGTGGGACCTAAATGTACTACTTATTTAGAGTTAGGAGAGCCCCACTATTATTCTTTCAACCTATCTAGAGTTTGTGGATGGTATAAGCACATGTGTCTTGATGATGCCCATGAGAGTCGAGAGCAATGGATGATGGTATTGGACATTCGTTATCATTGGAGGCTTGATTCAACTTGACATTGGTTAGGGTTAGGGTGGTTTGGTTTTGTGTTAGTCCTTACAAATGTTGGCTTCTAGTTTTTTTTCAATTGGTATAAGAACCACCAATTTTCATGTTTAAAATGCATGCCACTTGTTAGTGTGTTTGTCCTTACAAATGTTGGCTTCTAATTTTTTTTCAATTGGTATTAGAACGATCAATTTTCATTTCAAAGTGCACACATTTCTATCTTGCTTTCTTTATAGTATTTTCTATGGACATATGGATCATATATATTTCAAGTTAAGCTTGTATTTCTTGGCCTTTTGCTCTTGAAAAAGCTTGAAAAATCAACAATGCAATTCTTGTTTATTGTTTTATTATAGTTTGTTTGAGTATTATAAAAGTTGTATTTGATACTTCCTTTTTGCATTCTAAAACCAAAATTTTCACAGCTTTTGTTAATAAAGAAATTTAAGACACATTTTCATAGATTCTGTTTATGGGCTGAAAGTTGACACAAGCTATAAATGTTTGTGGGTGGGCCTCCAACTATACTAGTTTTTCATCTTGTACAAATTGGAGGTTGGAATTTTTCCATTATTGTAATGCCATGTGCTCAAGTTTCCTTTGTATTTTGGGACCACCTCCAGGAGCATAATGTCCATTCACTTTTTCTCTCTCCTCTAGAATATGTCATTCTCTCTCTAGAATGTTCGTTCTCTCTCCTCTAGGTGGAATGTGCATGTGCTATGTGGCAGCCCGCCATTGGCTGTCCACATGCACATTCCACCACAAATGTAAAAAAATTTGCATTATAAATGCAAAAAAAAAAGAGTCCACGCGTGAGGCTGTACGACCCGAAAAAAAAAAACCCAGTGTTCAGCTTTGCACAATGGCATTACGTAGGGGAAGGCCCGAAGCCCTTGGGCCTTCCTTGCTAGTCGGGGCCTGCCCTTGGGTGAGGGCCCATCCCAACAAGGAAGGCCCCTAGTCGCCCCCAGTCGGGTCCTCCCCCCCCCCCGCATAAGTTTCTTTGTTTATGGAAGAGATAAATAAAAGAAAATTTTCAAATGTTCTTTTCAAGGGGTGAGGGGAGACAAATTCTCTCCTCTCTCTCCCTTTGAACCTTAACATTTTGATATATTCAGAGGTTTGTTACAAGAAGAATGCAATGTATATGTGGGAAAAAAACAAAAACAATGCATGCTTCATATATGCTATGGGAGATGCACGTGTTTGTCCTTCCATCCTCCATTGGGAGATGGTTGGGCCTCCTCTCCTTACTCCTATCCTCCTATTTGAGTGTTCAATGAGATGGGCAAGTCAGGCTAAGGATAATGATTCTTGGGATATAGTCAAAAGTGTAAGAAACGCTCTCTTAAATTTTCACATTTGAGGACAAAAGTAGTTCAAGGGGAGAAGAATTTATGTCCATATCTAGTTGCAAAGGTTTGGAATAATCTTTGACATGGGCATCTTGGCCTTCTAGTTGTTGAGATTATTCGTTATGCCTCAAAATTCCAATCAAGGCCAGTTACATGATTAATATTTTGGTGAGCACAGGCACTCCTGACATGTGGATATGGCTAGTATGCATGTAGAGAGATTATTAGTTGAACCTATAGTGAGACTAGTCAATATGGGGGTCGCATGGCTTCATGCAAAAGCTTGTATGGGCTATTTATATAGGTGGAAACTCACCCTCATACCATTAAAAAAATTCTCTAATTTTTTTTTTCTTCTTCTTCTTCTTCTTCTCTCTCTCTCTCTCTCTCTCTCTCTCTCTCTCTCTCTCTCTCTCTCTCTCTCTCTCTCTCTCTCTCTCTCTCTCTCTCTCTCTCTCTCTCTCTCTCTCTCTCTCTCTCTCTCCATTTACCATAATGTGGCTTGGGGGTGAAGCTTAGGTGATTATTGTTTATACTTCTACTTGGTTGGGTGGTTTCTTTCAAGTGTTCTTGCATTCTTGATCTTTGGGGTTTGTCTCATTAGTGATGGCACTCCCAAGGATGGTGGTGACTTGGTGGAGACATGCTTAGCCAAGGAGGCCATATGTCTAGTCTTGTGCTTTATATTAAATCTTTGGATGATCATAGAGTAGAGTTGTATTTGTTTAGCTCAAGATATCAAAATGAGGTATGCTTTATGGTGTTCTATCTTATATTCTATTTTTGGAAAGATTCATTAATGTTAGAGAGGGATGATCTGTAATATGGTTGCATGAAGGGATGGATTGATACCAGTGCTTAATTGGAATTGCATAACGAGTTCATGAGCAAGGATTTTTGACATGCCAAGATGCAAGCAAGAGATAATATTCAATCAATCAATAATCCTTCTTTATCAAAATCAAGACAAAGGGACAAAGCCACAAGAGGTAGCAAGGAAAGATCCAAGTTCATTAAGGAAGGATGCATTGCCTCACATAAATGTAACATGAACAAATCTCAACTTCAATGTTTGCATTCTCTTTGAGGATCTTGTAGCTCAATATTAATACCATTGAATAAATTTACAATATTGTTGACATCATGCGTATACGATAGCGATGCTCACAATTCATCTGAGGTGTTCAAGACAACTGTAAAGTTATAACTAATGGTCTATTGGTAATTCTTGCAAGAAGTAGGGAAAGAAGAACTATGTTTCATGCATTAAAGCATAGAATATATGATACTTCATCATCAACAACAACAATATTCATGATGTTAGAATGTGCAAAGATCATTCTAATAGTTATAGATCAAAATGAGTCGCTCAGTGTTGATAGAAGAAGACTACAAGATGACAATGCGTAGAGGTTGCAAATGAGAATGTGCTCGAGGGCCCTTGCTCTTCTTTTCTGCTATCACTAGGTCTCTCATCGTCACTCACGTGAAGTGCTCCCTTCAAGAGTTTGTACAATGTCTATTCTCTATTTGATCTCTCTTTTCTATCTTTCTTTTTCTCACATATTTTGCTACTATTCTGATCTCTATAAATATGCTTCAAATGATAAATTATGTACACCAACAAGCTTAAGTATTCTACAATTAAGTGGTGATCAATACGTTAATCTATCGCTAACCACATAGGTCACAATCTCTACTAAGGTCATGAACCTCGACCAATATTCCGTCCTTGTCTCAAATAAATGTTGGGTTGTCGATCAAATCAAATGTGTTGCTTTGAGTCAAAGGTTAGCTCACATTGACTCAAATGTTTACATTAGATTGAGTCGATGGTCGACTCAAACATGTTGGGTCGAGTTGACAATCGATAATCAACTCGAATATTGTTTAGTCGACAGTTGATTCAAATGTTGTCGAGTAGAGTTTGAGTGTCTCTATTTTGGCTTTAGTTCAAAAATACAAGTTTGTAGACTATCTCAAACACCAACACTCTCCCTTAAGCTCACTATAGTGATCTTTTCTCTCACAAAATGAATCTGAAACTCAATATATATAGTTTTTGAATAAAATCTTGATTCGAGACTGAGATAATATTTGTCTTGGATTACAAAATTAATATACCTAAATCCAACAATTTCTTGTGTAGATTTGAGTTGCTCCGATGTATTCAACTTCTATATATGACAGTGAGATTGATTTTTCTTTCCTACTGTTCCAAAGATAGGAGCACATGCCAAATCGAAGCAATATCTAAAAGTGGACTTTTTGGAATCTAGGTCACCTCCCCAATCAGAGTCAATGTCTCCAAAAATTGTTATAGTTGTAGAAGTAAATCCATCATAAGATAGAGCATAGTTCTTGGAATTTTGAACATATGTCATGACTCATTTGAGTGCCTTCCAATATTAGTCATGGGTTTGACATGATTTGATTGAGAGTGCTTACTATGTAGTCTAGATCTGGTCCAGTGCAGACCATGGTATATATTAGGGAGCCAATTAGTAAATGATAACGATACAAAGTTAAGTATAATTTCACAAATTTATCCTTGGGACACATGTTCTTGGAAAGTTTGAGGTCATGATCCATTGGAAAATCAATGGTATTGCAATCTACCATTTTATATTCTTTAAGTATATTATAGAATTACCTTTGATGGTTGAGATATAATTTTTTATTTTGTCTTACAATTTGAATGCTTAGCAAGTAATGGACTTGTCCAAGGTTAGTTATACCAAATTCTTGAGAAAGATTTGACTTAATTAATGGCAACAAATTTTTTTGTCATTGCTAAATGATAAAACATCATCTAAATAGAGTGCTAAAATCATTGATCTTGTATTGAAGTGTTGAATATAGATATTTCAATCTACACTATGAGCTTGCCATAGTGTATGTATTGAGCTTGTCATACCAAGCCCAAGAGCTTGTTTTAGGCCATAACATGCCTTGTGCAGTTTGCATACCTTATATTCTTGTCCTTTGCTCTCAAAGCCTTTAGGTTGTGAGATGCATGTGTCTTCTGAAATTATATGCACCATTTAAAATTTTTGTTTTTATATCCATCTAATGGATGTCATAATCTTCAGGAGTTGCTAAAGCAAGAAGAGCTCTTATCATACTAAATTCTTAGACTAAATGTCTCGTTGTAATCTATCTTTGCACTTGAGTATAGCCTTTTCCCACAAATCTTGTCTTCCATTTCAAAATTGTACCATTAGGCTTATTGCCTGAAGATCCTTAGAAGAATGATACAATGCTCCATGTATGATTCTTGATAAGTGAATTGGACTAACTTTATATGGATTCTTGCCAATTTCTAGAATCTATACTGAATATTGCTTCTTGTACACTAGTAGGTTCTTCTATGGAGGTCCAAATACTTGAGGAGGATATCTCTCAAGAGGTTCATGAGCACGTGTAGATCTTCTTACTTGAGGCTCTATTTCAGCTTCTTAATCTTGTTAATTTGTAGCATTAGGTTGAGATTAAAAAGAACTGTCAAGTTGAAGTTTAGTAGGTTGATTCTGATTGATATTGATTCTGATTGATATAAGTCTGAGATGGTTTTGAGTTGCTGCTAGAAGGTCGAGATAAGTCAGGACTATCTTTTGAAAATCACTGTTGGTGGGTCAAAATTCAATAGTAATGGAATTAACATCAATAATGGTTTTTCATTTAAAATCAAAAAATATAATTTCAAGAAACTTAACATCTTTGTTTACAAATGCCAAACCAATAGCTAGTTAATATACTTTATAAGATTTATATTCAGAAGAATAGCCAATGAAAATGCATTTGGTAGAAGTTACATCTAATTTCTTCTTAGTTTCTTGGGGCACTTGTGCATATAACAAACACAACCAAACACTTTCAAGTGGCTAATATTAGGCTTGGATTCAAACCATGCTCCATGTGGTGTTGTTTAATTATTGATAGCTTTTGTACTTGAAATATTTTGAACGTAACATGTTGTAGCTATGGCCTTTTCCTGGAACTTTGTAGGCAACTTAGTATGATTCAACATTGATCTGATAGCCTCTAGTAGAATTCTATTCTTTCTCTCAAAAATTCCATTCCACTAAGGTAAATAGCTTGATATAATTTGGTGAGATAGGCCATTATTTGAGAGATAAGCTTTGAACTCATTTGAGATGAACTCTCCTTCTCTATCAGTACAATGATTTGATTTTCTTACTAGTTTGAACTCCTGACTTGTCTTTGAATTTTTGAAACCATTTAAATGCTTCAAATTTATGTGATAAACTTGACATGCTTTAAGACTGTTAATATGGTCACACATAGAAGTAATGTTATTCATTTTTGAGAATTTTTTTTTTCCCCCAAGAATAATTTGTTGAAATATCTTGTATCTCATAAAGAAAGCTCCCAAGTTTCTATAGTTGACCTAGATGAAGTCACATGAGAGATTTGAGAATTCTTGAGATACAAGGTAATTGTGGCAAGTGTCGTGTCATCTCTGATTTTCCACTTAGTGACTCAAACTCATCAACTGGTGGTTGTGAAATAGATCCATCTACCACTCTTCTAAATCTCGTTCAATGAGTATCATCTTGATTTTGAATTTTGACTTATAAAAATTCTTGCCATTGAACTTGTCAATAATTCTAAGATCAAAGGATGAGTCCCTTTTTTCTTACAAATGAAACGAAAGTAATGAAGGCTTGAAATTACAAAAATCAAGAAAAGAGATTGTAAGACCTTAGAGGTTTGATACCAATGTTAAGAACTAGTGCAAAACAAATGCAACTAACTGAATAGTTCTAATTGGCTTTAGGATTTGTAGCTCAATATTAGTATAGTGGAATAGATTTACAATACCATTGGCAAGCATTTATCATGCTTACAATTTATCTGAGGTGTCTCAGACAACCGTGAAATTGTAGCTAATGATGTTTCATTAAATCTTGCAAGGACTAGTGAAAGCAGAATTAGCTTCATGCATTAAAGACAAGAACACATGGTACTTAATCAACAACAACAACAATGAGGATGTTAGTTCGAGATGGATAAATCCTAATAGTGCGTTTATTGGCTTAGACTTATATAAAACCTGTATGAAGTGGTCATTCCTCATTTTCTATGTCAAGGTGAACCAATTCTCAAATTATATAAGCTTTAGTACTAATATTCAATTAAAGACTTACATTCTCTCATGGAAGGTTAGCCTACATTTTGAAAGGACGGGTCCGATATACACTAAGGCCTTGCCCTAATGGAAGATGATTTTGCAATGTCAAAGAGGCTTCGACTATATGATGTTCTACATCGAAGTTATGAAGGATTCAAAGTACTAGGGCATGGACTATATGAAGTATTCAAATCTCATTTGAATGTCTCTTTAACCTATTCGGAATCAATACAAGTTCCTAACCAAGGCACTCTCGCACTTTTTGAAAGGCATTGTTCGGATTCTTGAAGGGTATTATTCAGACCTCAAAGAAGCATAATCAAACTTTGTTTAGGTAATTACTGGAATTTCGAGGCCACTATCGAATCTTATCAAGAGAGCTATCAACATCTTCGCAGGGCTTGTATCTAGTCCTTAGAATGGTCTTTTTGCCTTAGATCGTGTCATTGATCTTGGATTTCAATCAATAGGTGATCTATACTTGCAGTTGTGCACTTCCATCGATTTGAATCCTTTTTGAAGGATTGCTGATGGGCCATTAATCACGTCCTTTGAAGGGCAATATTTGGACCATTCTCTCTCTTTCAAACCAATAGAGATTCTCTCTCTTTGAGGGGTCCTACATCGTAATGCTAGGTGCTCAGGTATGCTTTGTATTTTGAAAGCACCTCTAGGAGTGGAATATGCATGCAAATTTCTCTTTCCTCCGGAATCTCCCATTCTCTTTCTACAAAATGTGCATTCTTTCTCTGGAATGTGCGTTTTTTTTCTATGGAATGTGTGTTCTCTCTCCACCTTCACCTTGCATTACGTCATGGAAGGCCCGTGGGCCTCGCGGCCTTCCTTGCAGGTCGGGGGTAGGGCCCCGACCTGCAAGGAAGCCCTCGAGAACCCTCAGATGGGGCCTTCCACCATTCGAATTCTTATAAATTTGAATTTCTGTCTCTTCGGAACGGAAGAGAATGTATGCATGATCAACAACATATCACTTAGGGCAACGACAGCCTAGGAGCACTCTTATTCCATGCAGCCACTCTTCTTGCCATCTCAAACATTGGATGCCTACAATGATTTTTGGATGCCTGGAAAATCATTCCAGCCAGGTTGTGATCTTCTTACCCATCGATCATTCATTTAAGGCTGCCAATGACACAACTTATTATGGCAACGTGGATTCTTTTTAATCATCAGCAACCAGCGACCCTCTTCAAACCATTCCAACGCATCCATAATGGGCTCATTCATGGCAGTGCACGGCTAGAGGCATTCATTACCAATGGAGAGTACTTCCAACATTACCAATGGCAGTTGTGAAGGTCATATGATAACCAACGCATTTCCTACAGCCAGTCCAAACGACCCTCATTCATCTCTCCAAGGGCTATTTCTCTTTGCACAGGTCAGCAAACATGTCATCTACCTGTCTACATCTCTTTGGAAGCAATGTATTGGAATGAGAGTCCTCTTCCACCTGTCAAATCTCTGTTGGTTGTCTCTCTACAAGCAGTTGCAGGCCTGAGCCTCTTCCACGCCATTTCTTTGGCTATGTCTTGCCAAGCTCTTATCATTCTTATCATCAGATATTCAAGCATGTCTGGTTTTACAGGAGAGAAGAAAAGAGTTCTGGATGTCTTTTAGAGAAAAAAATTTCTCTGTACTTTAGTTCTATAGACTGGGATGGCAGAACACATGTACTCTTGTTGAATCTTTGTAGGGTATTTGATATAGATCTTTTATAGAATTCTTTGTATAATTATTGCACTGTAGGTAAGGCTTTTGGCACTATATCAATGTAACCCACTACAACAAGACGTGCCATTTTCAGCGCTTTTTTTTGCATTTTTTAAAGATAGAATCAAACATGGGGGCACGGGAGAAGCTGAACCCTCAAGACTCAGGTCTGCCCGTTGACCTCGGAATAAGCCTCATACCTTTGAACGATATGTTAAGAGGATTGTAGCAGGGGTTGTTTCGAGATTTAAGAGGGTTATTTCGGGGGTTATTCTAGTTGTTGTCAAAAAAAACAAGTTTGGCTTCTATAGAGAGAGAAAGATCAATTTTTCAAAAATGTCAAGAACACTCGGTTCTCCATAAAATATCTATTCAAGGGGTAGTTCATCATCTACTCCCACCTCGTTCTATTGGGTTGTCAACTTGGACAAATGGCCGGCCAAATAATGTTGCTTTCCAGTCCTAACCATTATCCACAACTCAAATTCTTGTAATTGTAACAACCATCGGGTGATATGCCCTGTCGTACAAGGTTGATTAACTCAGGGATGATTTTTGGAATCCAAAAGATGAGTTGACATAGCAAGTAGTATCAAAGATCTTCAAATGCTCCATCCTTGGCTTCTTACCAAGAGGGACTTCAAATGAATTCTTACTATCCAAGTCTTCATTTGAGTACCTATTGCAAACAAAGTTAGCACGCATCAAAGATTCACCCCAAAATGACTTAGGAAGATTTGCATTCACCCTCATGGATTTAGCTCTTTCAAAAAGATTGCTCTTCCTCTCTTCCACACTATGTAGAACCTTTGAGTTTGAAAGCTCCCTCTCTTGATCCCATTTGCCAACTATAAGCACTTGATCTTCATGTTGAATTGACTCTCCACAAAATTCTTGAACTTGAGAAAGACATCAAATATGAAATCCTCACTCTTTAGAAAATAAGTCCAACAATATCTACTCAGAGTCATCAATACAAGTCACAAACATTTTTGCTCCTCCATTACTCAAAGAACTAGTACAATCTACATCCAAATGTACTAAATGAAAAGACATCTTAGATCTTGAGCTAGATCTAGAATAAGACAACCTTTGTCACTTTGACATTGAACAAAACTCACTAACTTGACTCTTTGCCTTCAAACCACCATGGTTAGAACCAATAAATCTATCAAGTTTGTAGAGCTCACCTTGACTCTTGCCTTGAGCAATCAAGCTCAATAATGAGCATCTTGAAAAATCTGTCAAAGTTCGACTCCATCAACATCGAAGTCATTGACTTCACGACTTCGACTTCTCTCATGTGTGTGTGTGTGTGTGTGTGTGTGTGTGTGTGTGTGTGTGTGTGTGTTCAAACTCGACTTACTCGACATCGACATACTCAACATCAACGTACTCGACTTTTTCGACATCGACGTTTTCACTAACTCCATCAAGTCCGACTTTGTCAACTTTTCACCAACCATCAACTAACTGACTTTTTTCCATCAGATTGATCCAAATAAATTGTCAGAAAACTTTATGGCAATTCACTAACTATTGTACATACATATATTGTTACAAGGCAGTTGTAATAAATAGAAGATGGCATTAATGCTAAATAGATATTTAACATACAAATATTTAGCAAGTAGATATTTGTCAAGTAAATATTTGTAATATATAGAATCAACTGAGAACGCACTTAGAAGCAAGCTGATCACTAATCAATCTTTTCACTAGAAGAATTTTTCTGTTGCCAGCGTTATCATGCTCAATTATCAAGCTGAAGTTATCACTTCAAGCAATTGTACTCATTGTTGATATTAATCAGAGTGCAATTTTTGTCTCACTACTGTAGTATTCATTTGCACTTATATAAATCATTCATCTTGAATATTTATGCTGCTAACTGTGGCACTTTCGTTCTTACACCGCCCTCTCTCAAGCTTTCGCTGCCAGTCATCACGATTCGATATCAGAGTTTTGTTTTTATTAGATCTCTACAAATCCGATATCAGTCATCTTTCTTGACAAATCTCAAAAAGCCCTAGCTTTCGGGAGAAGAAGTGGCTACCTTTACAAACTCAGCCACTCATATTCTTCTAATAATCAAGCTCTTTATACATCCACTTCTGAATCGACTGATATGCTTTGGCATTTCAGACTAGGCCATCTTAACTTCAATAGTATTCAGTAAATGTCGACTCAGAATCTAGTGCAAGATCTTCTGTTAGCAAACTAACTTCTCCATGTGAAAGCCGTATTATCAGCAAGCATGCTAGAAGTCCTTTTATTTCTGATTCAATTCATACTTCTAAAGGTTTGCTTGATCTTGTAGATAGCGACATTTGTGGCCCAATGCAGACTGCTTCAACAGGGGGAGCTCTCTATTTTCTAACCTTCAACGATGACTTCTCTTGAAGGAATGCTACTTATTTCTGAAAAACAAATCAGAAGCATTCAAGTTCTTCAAGCAGTTCAAGACGTCTGCTGAAAATCAGACCCAGAGGAAGATCAAAGCTCTACGCACTGATGGAGGAGGAGAATTTATCTCTACAGAATTTAAGGAGTTCGAAAGTGCCAAGAGCATGCTGGCCCATGTCTCTCTTCCAAAGAATTTTTGGGGAGAAGCTATTACTACGATTGCCTACCTACAATATCGATCCATTACAAAGGCCCTGAATGAAAAAACACCTTATGAGGTGTGGACATGATCGAAGCCATCACTCAAAAATATTTGAGTGTTTGGATGCACTATTTACGCTCAGATCTCTGCTGATCTAAGAAAGAAATTGGACGACACCAGTAGAAAATCGATCTTCATTGGCTATTCCCCAGATCACAAGGTATACAAGCTCTACAACATGAATAGTCAAAAATCATTCACAAGTAGAGACGTTGTTTTTGTGGAAGACCAATTCATTGACCACAAGGGAAAAGCTACATCGCCTTACAATCCTAGAGTCGACAGTTCCGAACTCAGGATTGATCAAAAGCTCGACACCGTTCCGAGACCTTCAGCCCAGTTGTCAAACATGCTTCGATCCGACTACTACTCTCCTTCGCAGCAACAACAGATCTCGAAGTCCATCAAATGGATGTCCAGACCGCTTTCTTCAGTGGAACTATCGAAGAGAAGATCTATATGTCACAGCCAAAGGGATAAAAAAATATATGGTTGCCTTTTATGAAATCACAATGGAGAAGGTAAGTGGTAAAATAATCATAGTGCTTAAGTTAGTTGAGTCAAAAATAGTTAAAGGGCAAAAGATGGAGAGGGTTAGTATAACTCTCATGATCGGGGCACTTGGACAATCAATTGATCAGAGAGATTTTAACTTCAGTGTCCCAGTCAGAAGACGATATCTAGTGATTGGTAGCTTTTCAAATATATTTGCTCGCTCAATAATGAAATATGATTGAAGTTTAAAATCAAACTAACTAGCTATGTTGATTTCTGAACCTAATGGTACATTTTTGTTGATAGGTTTTGAAAGAGGATCATGGTATTTTATCGTGGATATTCTACAGAACATGTTATCCTCGGATTATCAAAGAGCATATGGATGGTGTACAGCTCAATGTACCTAGGAAAGAGGATTTCAATGTGGAGTGGAATTTGGCAGGTGATTTGAAAACTCTGAAATGCATGTATAATGTTTCTCATGAAGCCACATCTAAGCATCCATGTATATACTGCATAATACTAACAAAAGATGTTCCAAGAAGTACATGTATAACAAGAGAAAATTTGGATCCAAACTAGAAGCCTGTATTGCCTATTCCACTGAAAAATGTACACATTTGTACTCTTCATGCAGAGGTGAGGATAATAGAGAAACTTATTTATCTTCACACACTATTTGTTTGGAATACCAAGCCAACATCATAATCAAAACAAGCCATCTCTAGATCAAAAGATGTTCTATCGAAAGCAGGACTCCACAAGGGTCATGTGAAAATACAAAAAGATGAAAAGCTTTCAGGAAAGATTGGAAATTCGCTATGGAAGCCAAACATAGGAGGAGTAAAAGCATGAAGATTTTTGTCAAACCACACAAGTAAATAATCAAGCATTGCACACTCTGTTTGGAAGGAGATCATTGCTGCAACTTAGGATTTCGAGGTGAGAGGTGCAACTAGAATACAGAAAGTTAATTTGTGAAAAAATCAGACAGTATGATTAAAATTGTAAGAAAAACTGAATTTACAAATACAGACTTGTGTGGAGTTTGTTGATGTCGTATCAAAGCATGGGGGCCAGATCACATCACGCATTACATGGTCAGTTACTTTGCATGTTCTTGAATTTCCTATCATTATTCATTTCAATTTTGCTTTTGCTAATTCTATATTTCACTATTATGTAGCACATACTCAGGGATCAAACATCATTCTTTGCCAATACCTACGGGAGCATGAGTATCTGGTCATCACAAAGAATGGAAAAATCACATTGGCAAGCACGAGCATCATTCCATCGAAACACCCAACATGGGAAAACTGAAAAAAAAAAAATTACATTATTCAATTGTTTCAATGGTTTTACTAGACAGATCACCAAATCTTCAGATTATGAGAAGTTCAGAAAAGCTTGCAAATCCATGGAACAAGAGAGAAGGACATCATAATCAAATGATATGCACTCACTGTATATGTATTGATTGTATAAATACAAAATACAAAGTTTTCAATTTTCATTATCGGTTTTTGAATCTCCTTCAATGGCTTATCATGAAGAAATTATCTGCTTGAGTATGCATTTAATAGATGTGCATTGTCCTTGTTTCCACTAAGTTCAATATATGTAGAGTACAATGAATAATGAGATCTCCTTAAGAACATTCTCATCAGTAAAACGTAGAATGTTCAAAACATAAGATCTTTTGACGAAAATGATCTTATTTGTCTTAACAAATTTATGTCCTCCTAGATAATAAAATAAAACTTTAACAACCATTATGACCCAACTGGGTTGAACTTAGAATGAGCAATACAAATCTCATTTTTTCGAAAATGTCTCAAATAGTAGTGGAAGTGACTCATTTAACTTTTTTCACATGTCTTGGTGAATCTTCTTGTGTAGATGATGCTATGCAAGAGGATGTTAGTGTTAGTCAATGACTTTGATGGTCAAGTGGAAGATCAAGAGGTTGATCTCAAATGGCTTCAATAACACAAAAGGAAAGATGGCAATTTGGAACTAATCAAGAGCATCAAAGGGAAGTCAAGTGGCAAAAATGTTTTGGATCTATTTTTGCAGGTGTTTGAAGACTCAAATGAGGTCAAGGGAACAACAAGGAAGTGTTGTTCAAGTTTACTTTACTTGTCCTATCTCATGTTTGAGCTATTTCATGTGAATGTGTGCAAATGGTCAAGATATGGTGAAACTAGCTACATTGTCTTGCAATATCTTATTGTTGGAATTGTACTAGCATTATTGGCTAGTTTTGCTGATGGAAATGAAGCTATTGGAGGCTCAATATATCACTCATTCATGATCAAGTCATCAAGGATTGATGATATCTTATGGCAAGATGGAGATGGAGGCTCATTCATGGAGTTTTATGGAGGATACATATCAAGAGAGGACAAAAATGGAGGAGACATGCAAGCAAACAGTTCAAATTTGAATATTGATATGCATTGAATCTAGTCTATTGGTAGAATAGATCTAGAACTTTCTAAATGTTGATAAGCTTGGACAAGCACATCCAAATAGGTCAAGGACCTGTTATATATAGTGCACAAGTGTGGGAAGAGATTATCTCTCTCTCTCTCTCTCTCCTCTCATTCATGCTTATGGAAGTGATCTCTTTGGATTTCTACAGTCATTTGTGCATTGTCTTCTTGATATCTTGAATTCTTGTGTGTAGCATGCTATTTTAGGTGGTGTATTGGATCTACACATGTGAAAGGTGTTATGGTACAGCCATTGTACGGACAACAATAGTACTTTATCATTCATATGCTATTTGGTCAAGTTCTTATTGAGTTTATAGCTTCTATGCAAGTGGATGCTAATTTTCTACATTGTTAATGGTGCTAGATTTGATTTCTTTAGTAACCAAAGATCAAAAGGATAAATTGGATCTTAGTTATCTGATTTTTTTCACACATACTACGTCACCATTCATTGTGTAGTAATTGCATCACTTCACGACTGTTACCCGCACAGTTGTAATCTTCACGGCCACTGCAACTAATGTGTATATACATACAATAAATCAGTAACGAAATAGGATGAAGGATAATGAACATACATTCCATATACCATACTTGAGTTAATAATCAATGGTAGCATGAATTAGAGTTCCTCCATGAACTCCCTTGTATTAGACAATCTAATTCCATAGGATCAAAGATTTTAGAGAGAGTGAAAGTAATTCAAAAAGTAGAGATAGTATTCAATCTTTAAGTAGCATGGTAAAATCGCAACACATAGTGCGATACTATTGTAAATCATTTTTGGATACAAAATCGTGATCTAATTGTTGTATTCACAACAACTTAATACAGATTCTCTATTTTCTTTATGTGTGTTCCACTGTTGAATGCTTTCTGATAAGTCCTTTCTCATGTATTGATACTTGTTCCACAACTCATTCAAAATATCTCATTCGAAGGAAGCATAGCCGTCTTAGACGCCTAACTATTTCGCTCTTTTCATGGGTGTCTTTGACACCTGCAAAGATATTCCTCTGGTTGATCTAAGTAATAGTCTGAATCAACATATTGATAAAAATCCTGTTATAATTTACTGTTGAGTTTTTCCCTTGACTGAATATCTCATTCAACGAGGGTGGTATCAGAGCTGATAAATAGTATATTCAAACACAATCATTCCGCTTTATATGAACCCAACAAAGTGGTATCAGAGCCATAGGTCCAAACTGTTATAGTATTCAAGACTATTTTACAATTTCTTAGATCATTCATAATGGAAGGTACATTTTCAGAAAGTCGCTTGATCAATAAGTTCAACGGTGATGATTTTCACATGTGAAAATTCAAAATGAAGATGATACTCATTGAGAAAAAAATTTGGGAATACGTCAACGGTTCAAAAGCCAGACTGGCTGAAGCTGACATGCTGACCGCTTGGGAAGCTAAGGATGGCAAAGCTCTTGCCATTGTATCTCTAAATCTTAAAGATTCACGAATAGCTCATGTAGCAAATTCTTTCGGTTCCAAAGAAGCATGGGACATTCTTTCTAGTCTATATGAAACAACAGATGTATCGACTCGTCTCTTCTTGAGAAATAAGTTCATATCGTTCAAGATGAGTGAAGGAATCTCAATCATTGATCATCTGAATGAATTCAAACAGCTGCTCAATCAGTTAGCTACAATAGGTTCAAAGATGCTAACATGATTGAAGATGAATATCTATCTCATTACTTTGAGACACAATCTCGTGCAAGGTGACCATCTCCATTGCACTTGAAGTGAAGATTCTTCTTTCGAGCTTCCGCTAGGTGCTTCTTGTGACCTTGATGTTTATTAAAGTGGTGTTTGGATTTCTTAGAATTAGGATTCGAAGATGCCTCATTGGTAACTTCCTTATCCTTTCTTTTAAATTGGAAACTCTTCTTTTGCTCATTAGGGTGATGAGTCTTATGTGGCTTAGGATTATTATAAAAAAAAAATGTAGTCTTAATAGCATCTTCTAGGGTGTTAGAATGGCTCCTTCTAACATCCACTTGATAGTCTTTAGGTAAACCATCAATAAACATGAGCATCTATATCTTTGGAGTTATTTCACTATAAAGAGGAGTAAGATACTCATGGAAATCTTGAATGAATTGATCAAGGCCTTTAGTCATGGTTACTCCTGAAAGCTTTTGAAAATGTTCATAATCACCTAACAAGGAAAAAAAGTATTCCTTGAACACTAGACAAAATGTCTCACATGTTAAGGGTTGTTTTTCTTTGGCTACTAAATCCTCCCACCAAACTAAAGCTTTTCCATCCAGAAACATAGTGGCGGTGAAGGGTTTTCACTTCCAGAAAATATATTCATGACAAATATTTATTCCAAACATTAAGCCATGAATTAACTACTTGTAGACTCCTCTCTTTCTTTTCTCTTTATACACTTTACTCAAAACTCATTCAAGTTTTCATTTACATGTTGGTTTTCTCTTTTAGTTTTCCATAACATCACTCATAATAAACCATTAATAAATTTGATGGCAAATCTTCATTTACAATTATCAAAATTGTAAAATTGTTTCATCTATGTTTGTAGTGTGGAATGAAGAACTATCCTTTGTTCTAGTAGGAGTTGCTAGCAAATTCTTTCTCTTTCTTTTTTAATTTCAAATGTTAAAAAGCGAACGAATTTACAGTCTTTTAACCAAAACAAATTATGCTTTAATGTAAAATTAACCCTTCACAAAAACCAGAATTTTGGCCTATTTTCACTAATTCAAGATTCAAATAGACTAAAAATCAGATTTGAAGATTTTTGAAGTTTTGTGAAGGTCACTGAAGTTCTGTGAAAGTCACTGAAGTTTTGTTAAAAAAATAGAATTTCAAAATGATGGGTAAAACATTTTTTCCTTTAATGTAAAATTAACTTCCCTTCACAAAAACCAGAATTTTTGGCCTAATTTCACTAATCCAAATAGACTAAAAATCAGATTTGAAGCCTTTTGAAGTTTTTTGAAGGTCACTGAAGTTTTGTGAAAAAAAATAAAATTTTAAAATGAAGGGTAGCTTTATCCTAAGATGGGTTGATTTCTCACTAAGTTTAGTGTGTAGACAACACCAATCTTCCAAACTACCTCTACATTTGGTAGCTTCACTTTAGGCACAAACCAAACTTCAAAAATAAAATTTTGAAAGTTGAAGTTGGGCAGTTCCTAACTGGACCCACAAATTTGGACAGCCAACAAAAGACGAAACTTCTACTTCTCTACATCAAAACAGGAAATTTTCAACCTCTACTTTCATGAAACACCTCTAAATTCAACCTACTTTTCAACTTGCAATAAATTATACCTATCAAATTGAAAATGTGTGCATGCTGGCCATTTTATTTTCAGCTTAAAAAGCCTTTCAAAAAAAAAAGAAAAAAAAAAAAAAGCACCTATTGAAAAGTCTATCAATTTCTAAATAGAAATTGGTGCTACTTCAACCACACTAGAAAACAATTTGATGGTAGATTTTTATGCAACAAAAAAAAAGAGGTTTATCACGAAGATATGGAACCTCTCAAATCTCTTTCTTGCACCAAACCTAGCAAAATCAACACACTGGATCGAAGATAACTCATTTTATAGAGACAGATATAGCTAGGTTCCCGCTTTTTCCACATTATATGGCTTCTAGATTGTCTGATGGCCTCAGGTTCATATTGGGTCGGCTTCATATTTCTTCCACCGCCTTGGGATTGAGATCGGACGGTATGAAGAGTGTTTCGAGAGAGGAGAGGATCCTTCTACTAAGTTCCTGGGTGGAGCGTTGACCAAGTACTTGTTTGTTGACCTAAGACTTGCCTATTGTCCTTGGCCTAAGATTGGAGAGACCTACCTATTGACTGGAGACTTCAGACTAGAGAACTAACTATTGACCTAGCCTAAAATCGTCTAGTTGGTTGCATCCATTTCCCATGGTTTCAGGATAGCCACTGCTAATGGAATTGTATTCTATTGATCATAAGCCCATCTATCATCAACATGAGCGTGATTATGGAGCATCTTTTCAAACATGTGGAAGATATGAAATATGAATGGGAGTGCAAATGTGATTGGATGGATCCAATGAAAGAAAAAATCAAAGGTTTAATTGCAAAGATTCATATACTTGAACAAGAAAACATGGAATGAAAAAAGGTCAGCACACTAAAAAAGATACAAGACTTGTAATCAAGAATAGAAGAAAAAACCAAAACTTGGTCGGAGGTTGTGAAGGGCAACTAGGCAATTCAACCTATATCTATCATGATTACAACCACAATATCAAAAAACATGTAATGTATAGCTAACCTCTTAGAATGTACGTAAGAGGGATTCCAGATACTAACAATGTATCACAAACTTCTTGGAGTGAATATTAGGGCTAAGAAACATAGGTATGGAAACAACATGGCAAACAAAGAAAGACAATTGCACTATGGTAATTCATTGCGGTATCTTTTTTGATGGTTGGAGGAATGCTCTCAAGCAAAGGGTCAAGCAAAAGACCATAGAGATCTCAATGGATGATGATCTCACATTTATGCAGGTTATGGAATAGAAAAGCCTATTGAAGAGGCAAGAGATTAGTGAAATAGGTTTAGGGTTTGGGATGGTCAATCTATCTTTACGGAGAGGCAATTGCCACTTACTACCAATCTTACACCTTGAGGTCCAAGCCCCATGAGAGGACTATGGAACTATTTTGGTATTCATTCCTCTTCAATAATTAGAGACCTACAAGTCTTTATAGTCAGAGACAATATATAGTCTTTGAAAAGACTCGTGAAAGTCGTTCCAAGATGAGCATAGGCATTCATTTTTTATTAAGATCATTGACAGTTGTAGACTAGGTCCAGATCTATATATGGCGATGTGCTACTTTCTCCCTAAAACATCAATTTTTTTAGATAGTACATATTCTCCACCTTTTGATAGGGTATTAGAAGACCTTGTGAAGTTGGTATCCAACATATTCATTTATGAGTTTATATTATTGAACACGAGTTTATAGCCCTTGTTGGTTCCGGTAGCATCCATTCTATAGTCAGTAGCAAGATTATGTCCCATATCCATGCTACAGCTAATTCTTGCTCCAAGTCCTATAAGTCTGCTAGTTTTCATACTTTTCAAATTGTCACTCTGTTCTGATGCTTTGCTTATAAAATTGGAGATTTTACTGGTTAGGTTGATTTACACATTATTCCTATGAAGTATTATGGCATTATTCTTGACACGCAATGATTTACATCGTGGGGGATGTGACTAGTAATATGGCCAAAAGGACAATTCTATTGTCCTAAATGACACCTCTTTTGCATTCCCTAGCAGTAAATTCATCTTAAATTATGGTTTTGTGTCCGGTAAATAATTCATGTGTAGCTACTTACAGAGCTCTTGTATGTGTCTCTCACACTTCGTATACGCTTGTTGCCTGAGTTTTGATAAATTGCTAGTTTGTGTTCATATTCAAATACTATTGAGATTTTTTTTTTGTCTTGTATGTTATAAGTGTGCCCGAGTGGATTCAAATTCAGATCTCAAGGTGAGGACAAGAGCTAACAACCAACAATCTCTTCTTATTTGACAATGCAAAGAGCTACTTATACCACGGGTACTCATTGAAGCTTGTACAGAACTTCCACCAGTACTCATGAGTGGGAATTGAATCTTGCAACCAGCAGATAGCTTTGCACCTATTCTATTCAAACCAAGAATCAAGATGCAAGACTCAATCTTATTTTTGGTGTCACATTATTTGATTAACATGAGCAAATCTTTTGATGATCAAATAATGCTCAATAAAATAGCAAGACGCTACTACATAAGGAAGAATTTAGATCTTGTATGCAATAAGGAGAATATTTAAGCCTTGTTCGGCGAGATTGAATGAGGCTTGAAATAAGAGTTATTTTGACACTAAAGCAAAATGGATGAGAGACTGAGTAGTGGGACATAGTAATCTCAAAGAATAAGTGACTTATAGTTGCATGGTAGTCTATTTGAAATAGCACTCCTGCTTCAGCAAATCTGAAGCGCTTAGATTAAGTGTCAAGTAATATATATATAGTATCAGTTTACCTTAGTCATGACTCGTTCAACTGTGGGTGGTATACTTTGTATAATGCAAAGTTATTCTTCGAGTGGTACAACCTCCAGCAGAATGTTGATATTTCAAAGGTAATTTATTCTGTTTGTTCTTGATTTTGCAATGGTGATTAATTTTATTATTCTGTGAATTTTCTTAACATAAACTAATATGTGAATATTATATCTTGTAATGGGCAAGGCTTCAGCCACCCCCTGATTTGTTTGGCAATGTTGATGACGTTATTATAGTAAATAAAGGAGGACAAAATATAGATAGCAAAGAATAGACATAGATTCAAAATATATAGAAATGATAGGAATATATATATATATATATATATATATATATATATATATATATATATATATATATATAATGCGACTCCATTTTATTGAAATTGGAGCCTATATAATAATTTGAAAAAACATGTACTGATGCCCAACTCGAGCTTATATTTGTTGAATTAAAAAGTCTATACAGATTTTACTGAACTGTATTTGAATCTATTGCTCTTCCACAATGGTGATTGTTGTCGATAGATCTTTGCAGCACGTTCTTAGCTCCTGTCTTTTTCACAACTGTAACAAGACAAATATTAGTGAACGTGTCATTGCAAATATGTCATTCTCATTTTGTGTGTATTTGAATAGGCGATAAACATAGAGTACTTACGAGTCTTCCGTTGATGATGAATCTAAAATAAGTGGGTAGTTTGGTTTGTAATAGGATGAGCTCTGCTCTAATATAATCAAGGCTCCAATACTCTTCTACCTCAATCATAGTCAAGAATGCTTTATTGTGTGATCATTTATTTGGAAGTCTTGATCCAGTGGTAGCCATGTACCATCAGTTTTCTTGAATCTTTGATAGCTAAATGTGAGACTGAGCATTTGTTTTTCGATATGATAACGGAAGACCATTGACGACTTTTTTATCTTGCATTCTATATGTTTGTCTTACTATCCTAGCCTTGACCCATAAGATCTAACAAAATATCATCTGATAAATCCTTGCTAACAAATAAAGTTGGTGTCCTTCGAACACTTGCACGTGAGAAAAAATCAACAAATATATGCAATGAGAAAAACAACTTACGTGAACAATTTTCGATCTAGTACTTGTCTTCATGGCATTTTTAACATCCAAGAGTAGCTTGCATATAAAGAATTCAGAAACAATACTGTCAAGAGTAGGCCACTCATCACTCTGAAAACTTGGCAATGGAATTGCTTCGAGCTTGTCAAAACTCCCAACCATTTGTGGAATATATGAAGATTCATAAAAATATATACCACTATCTGCAAGCTCCTTTGAACTTCTTCCTTTGTATTGCAACTTTCTAGCATTAATCTCATGAAAAAGTCACAGTGACTTTATCAGGTTACTGTGCATACTATAATTCTATAACTGTAACTATTCTAGTTAACAAATTTCATTATACTAACCAGTATAGTTAAACAAATTTAACTTGAGATATTGACATTGGGCATATTAGCACGTGTCGAAACATGAAGCGCCAACCAATGAAATACATCCATGTTGTCCAAGGTAAATTTTAAAGTTTGTTACAATATATTTTTATTTTCCAATTTATTTTTATTTTAATTGGGCCAAGTGGTGGTCGAAACTAAAGAAAAATAAATAAAAGTATCTTAACAAAAGGTCCTTTTTTATTTTAGAATTCATCTAATGCTTTATCATTTGGTTGCTCCTTCACAATCCTAGCAATATCCTTGACATTCAGATGATTAGATGCACTTTCACTCACTCAAGAAACATGTCCTTCATCAAATTAAACATCCCTATTCACTATAATTTTCTTAGTGATGGGATTGAAGACTCTATATCCCTTGCGAGATTCACTATACCCAACAAAGATACATTTGATTGATGTAACATCATCATTTTTTCTTGTTTCCAAAGATTGGTGAACATAGCAAAGAGATCCAAAACATTTCAAATCTTTGAGATTCGGCCTCTTACCATATAGAGCTTCATATGGTGTGATTCCTCCAATGGTTTTGTTTAGCAACATATTACATAGCAAATTAGCATGTATTGGCTTCACTACAAAATGGTATTGGAAAGGAATCTAGCCTCAAGGCCTTAGCACACTCACAAAGAGACCTATGTTTCTTCTCGGCCACTCCATTTTGTTGAGGGGTATAAGGACATGTTAATTCCCTCTTAATGCCATTAGATTCACAAAACTCTATCATCTTATTGGAGATGTACTCTCCTCCATTATCACATATTAATACTTTGATCCTAATATTAAGTTGATTTTCAACTAGAGCTTTGAACATCACAAATGGATCAAATACCATACTCTTCATAGTCAAAAGATAGATCTGAGCATATCTTGAATGATCATCTATAAATGACACATACACTTTTGCACCTCCATTAGATACATGAGAAAAACTATGCACATCCAAATATATAATTTCTAAAGAAGATCTTGTGGTAGACCTTGGGAAAGGTTGCTTGTGAGTCTTTGAAAGACTACAAGCCTCACATAACTTACCACTTTTTGACAATTTCTTGGAAAGGCCGAGAGCTAGCTCCTTCGCACACATGATTTCCATTGACTTGAAGTTAGGATGGCCTAAGCTCTTGTGACATAACTCCACTTGAGAGTGATCTCCTCCTTTGTCATATTCACACTCTCAATAGCAACAATAGCATCCAATTTAAAAAACCCTTTCATGTTTAAATCCCTTTGCTATGCAAACATCATTTTTCAAAATGGAAGAAGCACCATGCGTGAAGTTGACATCCAACCCATTATCCATAAGTTGACCAACACTTAGCAAATTTTTGGTGATTGATGGTACATAAAGAACATTCTTTTAGAAGATCCTAGACACAAAGGAATGGTTCCAACACCATTTATTCTGCATTCTTGATCACTTGTCGTAAAGCTAGACTTTTTAGCACCATTGAAAGAGAGTAGAGTAGAGAAATATTCCTTTTAGAATGTCATGTGGAAACTAGCCCCACTATCAATTCACCATGATTCTCTTGAGTTGCTCTTGCTTGTTGGTGGGGATGTAGAATGCCATCAAGGACGAGTTTCCTCCTCTTCATGTGCAAGGTTTCTTTTTTGGCTCTCTCCTTGTGCATTTTTCTTCTTGTAGCACTTGAATGCAAAATGCCCCTTCTTTTCACGAAAGAAGCATTTTAGTTTGGTCTTGTCCTTGTTGCTTTTTCCCTTCAAACTTGATGCTTGATCCTCCTCCTTGGCCTCCTTGCTTTGATTTTTCTTGACTCCCTTGGTCTTCTTTTTGTCTTTGAATGAAAAGTTGGCTTTCTCATCTCCATCATGCAAGGATAAGGAACTCATCTTACTCTTGACCTGTAGGATCCTACACTCCTCGACCACAAGCACATATGTAGCTTGTCAATAGAAGGTAGAACTTCTTGTATGGCAAAGTTTTGAACCAAATTGGAGAACTCATCTCCTAGACCATTGAGAATCACTTGAAGACATTTTTTAAGAATATTTGTGATACATGTGTTGCATGATGAATGGATTTGTAAAGCATGACACATGTATACTTAGAAAATCTATCTATTACTACATAGATGCTATCATAACCTTCAAATATTTTGGGCAAAGAAGATATAAAATCCATACTAATGTTTGTTCAATGTTGCGTTGAAATCAATAATGGATGTAATGGACCTGACTATTTGACATGCTCCACTTTGTTGACCTAACACAAAATACACTCTTGCACATAAGTATATCTAGTTTTTTTTTTTCATATTAGCCCATTTAAACAACTTCCTAATCATTTGATATATCTTCAATATGCCACTATCCTCGGCACTTGGAGATGATGTAACTATAAAGGACTTGTGGGATAAACTTGGAGTTAGAGACAAGCACAACTCTAGAATTGTCATACACAAATATTTTTCTTTGACTATTGTATCATCGATACTTGACAGAATTGAGATTTTGTATCTCCTTCCACATCTTTAGATTTGAATTTCCTAAATACTTTGGTTATAATTCACAAGAAAAATTGTACACCTGATATCAAATATAAAAGCAAATAGATTATTTGGAATTTTGCAAATAAAATTTTCAAATAAAACAAATGCGCTCAAAATCGATATTGCAAAAAAAAAAAAAGTTTAAAAATTCTAATTTTCTTTTGTGCACCTGATATTGATAGTACAAAGACGATCCTATCTGTGGCTGGCTAAGCAGGTCCAGCACGTGTTCAGGTGTCAAATTAGCATTGGGTTCACCTACTCATAAATTTGACCTAACCATTAGGTTTACCAAATTTGGTATCACTTCACTCACCAACTTGCTTGATTTATGGAGTTTGGCCCTTAATTTTAAGAATCATGACCAATTTGACTAATCAAACTCTATGATTGAGATCCAACCTACCTAGGCTAGTCTACACGCATGGGAACATGCTCTCATACGTGTGATTTACAATGTACACCAAAAGCTATACACAAATCAAGCTGGAATTGTCAATTTTCACATAATTTTTTAAAATGCACTTGAATCACATATATCCACAAGGGGGAGGACTATTTATCAAAGTGAAAGCCAATCCAATCAAAAAGTAAAATATGGGAACACCTAAATTAATGGATACACCTCTACTAGCTTCTAGGGATTGTACATATGGTTCATACTATAATGCCATTGTAATCAATCTAATGAATGAGATTGGTTACGCAATGCAGACCAAAATCTAGATAAAGACCACTAAAACAAAATAAGCTGGATATTAAGCATACAACCCACGGTTCCCAGAACCGTGGATTCTGGGAACTATGGAAGGAACCGTAAGTCGGCCATAGTGATCCGGGAGTACCGTGTGGAAGGGCTCTCGCTCAACGGATCATCTAAGAATACGACTACAAACTTACCCAAGTATGGTCTGAGGACACTGTTCATCAAGGTCATAAAGGTAGCTGGAGCATTGGTGAGCCCAAATGGCATCACCTTAAACTCATAACGACCGTGACGAGTCCTAAAAGCTGTTTTCGAGACATCTTCCGATTTTATACGGACTTGATGATATCCCGATCTAAGGTCTATTTTACTGAAAAACTTAGCCCCGTCGAGTTGATCAAACAACTTGCCTGCCCGAGGCATAGGGTATTTATTCTTAATTGTGACTTTATTGAGGGCTCTGTAATCTACGCAAAGACGCATAGACCCCTCTTTCTTTTTCACCAATAGGACTGGTGAGGCCCATGGTGAACTACTGGTCTGAATTTGGCCTTTCCCAAGATAATCTGTTAACTGCCTAGTTATTTCTTCATCCTCTGTTCGGCTGACCCGATACGGAGGTTTAGAAATAGGTGTTGTACCTGGTACTAGGTTAATTGCATGATCTACCTCTCTGCTAGGTGGTAAACCATGTGGTAAATCTTCAGGAAAAACATCTTTAAATTTAGACAACAAAGTTTCTAATTTATTGATTTTCTGCTGAATAGAACTGGAAATAGAAATTTCAGGAATAAACTGAAAGTCACATAAGAATACCTGATGGTCTTCGTCTCCGATTAGCTGATAGAGCTCTGAACTGCAAACCATAGGACTGTTGGGAACATCATGCTCCCCATGCAACTGGATCTCTCGGCCTTTATGTTGAAAGCTGAGGGTGTTCTCCTAATAGTTTCTGTGGAGGGAAGGTCCTAAACTGTAGAGCCAATCTCTCCCGAAAACAATGTCTGTTCGATCCAGGTGCATTATCTGAAAGTTTATTTCATCTTGGTACCCCTGAATACCAAGATTTAACTTACTTACCATAGTTTTCCATATTTTTTTATCTTCACCCTTAGCTAATGAAACTATGTACCTATGCTGACTAGGTACTTCTAGTAGTTTAAGCTTTTTAACTAGGGTGTAGTTGATGAAATTATGGGTTGCCCCATCATCAACCATGACTCTTACTGACTGGTTACCAACTTTCCCATGCATACGTACTAGGTCATGCGGCCCAAAGCTGAAGGGTCTCGCTAGCATTGCAGAGGTCAGCTGGCAACAGTGTTCATGATCTTCATGATACACTTTGATCTCGGAAGCTGCCGAGTCACTAGGGAAACATACAGTCTGAACAAGATGAACTTGTTTTTTTATCTTTCTTATCTTTTTTAGTGAAAGGCCCCTTGGGACACTGTCTAACTGTGCGTCCCTTGCCCATACACACAAAGCACAAACGTTCTTGTTTGGCTTTCTCAAAATCATCTGGTTTTAAGGGCTGTATGAGTGAAGGGCGTTTCTGAGGAGCTTCACTTCTAAATTTATCTTCTTTCTTTCTTTTTAAATATTTCTTTTTAAATTGAAAGTCTTTCTGAGGAGGCTGCTCAGAAAGTGGTTGTTGTCTCGCTCTCTTCCTACCCACTGAATCATCATAGATTTGAGCATATCTGAGAGCTTGCTCAAGGGTAGTAGGCGAGTTTCTCTGGACCTCTACTTTATATTCATCTTTGAGGCCACGGACAAATCCCCTAATTTTCTGATAGTCATCCATATTTTTAATCTTTAAAATTGCTTCTCGATACTGCGAGATATATTGGATGAGGGACTTGTCCATTACTATTCTTTCCCAGGCTTCCCAAGCTCTATCAAGTTCATTTTCTGGTAGAAATTCTCTTAGGAAAGCTTTTTCAAAAGCTTTCCATGACCGAGGAGTCTGCCCAGTCTCCTGGAGATTTAACCACCACTTATGGGCCATGGGCCCTAAGGAAAGACTGGCCTCAAGAGCTTGCAAATGGTCAGGGGTCTGTTTAAGAACATGAATGTTCTTCCATTTGCTGAGGAAGGTTTGTAGAATATCTGCATTTCTATCCTTCTCTTCCCCATTAAAAGTAGGAGGTTTTAAGTCTTTAAAAATACTGGGGTGAGACCGTAAAGTCTAACCCGAAACTGATGGAAGTGGAGAAGGGGATAACTGAGAAGTGGAGGGAAGGCTTCCTTTCGCAGAACTCAAAATTAAGCTTTTGAGTTCAGCGAACGAGTCGTCCACACTGGACTTGAAATTGGCCAATGCCAATTTCAGTTCATCCACTTCTGTTACCAATTGGAGAAACTGCTCCTTGGTAACCAGTTCATCGAGTTCTTCGGCGAACTGTTCCTGTTCTTCCACTTCCATGGGTTCCTTCCCTTTTCTGTAAGCCAAGGCTTCTGTTTCAAGTTCGTCGAAGCCTCTCTCCGGGGGTTGATCAGGTCCCTGAGGAGTGGTCATATTCGGAACTGAAAGAGAGCTACCTTAACTTCTGAAGGAAAAAAAACTCTAAAAGACTAATTTACAACTGTACAAGGGAAAGGAAAGATGACTTAGCTGTTTCTGAGGACTGTACTTCCAAAGAAATTACGAAAAGGAACCCTCTCAGCTCTTCCACCCAGAATTTCAAACCTGCTGTCTCGGAAAGTCCCTGTTTATGGCTCCAAAATAGCACCAAGATTTCTGGTGTCTTGAGTAGAGTTGCTCACTGCTCTGATTGCAGACGTGGGGCTCCAAAAACGGAGGCAAAGGACCTTGAAAAGTATAGAACTTTCTGAAATTGAAAGCTGCCTACCCTCGTTGATCTGACAACATCTAAGTTGGTCTGATTTGTCCAATTTACAGCTCTGAAATCACCTTGGATCTCTGATTTAATCTCAGCCTGTAAGTCGCTGGTCTGTAGCAAGTAAGTTTGAAGCTCCTGAGAATTCTCAAAAAACAAGGATGAAATTTAACTTTTTCACTACCCTGTCCAACGCTGGCCCTGCTAGGGAAATGTGCTCTGAAATCCCCTCAAAATTTCTCAGATTCTTCTGGAAATTCAGAGGTAGCTTGCTGTTTCTACAACGATGGACCAGTACTATCCTTCCTTCCCAGAATCCGCTCAGCTCTACTGAAATTCCTTTCTGAAAATTACAATCAGATCCCTGAAAATAGAGATAGATTGCTACCTGTCCAGCAACTTACCTAGATAAGAATTTTACTTCCTAGAACTGTAAATTCTCAATGAATTTCAAGGGTTTGAGGGCTGCAACTACAGCGATTCTCTTCTTGTATTCTTTTCTGAGAATCTCCTAGATCTTTCCTATCTTCTGATAGCTTTCTCTACTGCTGCTCCTAAACTCCCTAGGATGGAGATGGCTCTGATACCAGTGTAATAGATCCTAACACCACAGTAGGGCAAACACTAACTGATC
This sequence comes from Diphasiastrum complanatum, assembly GCA_029204225.1. NCBI lineage: Eukaryota > Viridiplantae > Streptophyta > Lycopodiopsida > Lycopodiales > Lycopodiaceae > Diphasiastrum > Diphasiastrum complanatum. The sequence continues at coordinate 50,918 of MU832256.1, read as the reverse complement.
CACCCAACCTTGCCTACTCCCTGATATAGAGTAAGCCCCTCCTAGCCCAGTGTGAGGACTGGTAGCATGTTACTGCCAAGTGTCGGCCACGTGGCACTGACGTGGCCGACTGCACGTCGGGACCTAACTGGGGGCCCTATCCTGCTGACAGGGTCCCTAGGCTATGTTAGGTCCGCCATGGCTATGGACCGTGCTGGGACACACTACTCACACTGTCTTGCCCTGTTGGTCATGTACGCTGGACACGACCCTGACTGTGGTATCTGACCTATCTGTGTTCTCTAGGGTTCGACAGTGTTACGAGCTCGTAACACTCTCCCTCTGCCACGGGGGGATCTCTGGGAAGAACTGTCTGTCTGTGATGCTATGAGTCGTCTCTGTGCTATCTGTCTCTAGGCAGCAGCCTCTATCTCCCTCGCAAACTCTGACCAGCCATCATCTGAAAGGGGGCGTGATGCGAGAGTACTGGGTGGGGCACGTGGACCATCTCCTGCAAGGTCGACCGTCTCGTCTGAATCATATGTGGGCCCATCATCAGAGGAGGGCAATGGAACGTCAACAGGGAGGGAGGTGGCCTCATCGGCATCGGCATCGGCATCGGCATCATCCTCGGGATCACCCCGCAGAGCACACCGAGCGGCATCATCTGGATCAACCTTTGGCTCTGGCTCATCATCGGCCGCTGCAACCACGCACTCATCGGGATTGACCTGCAGAAGTCAATCATTCGTGAGAATAGCCAAAGCAACCGTGAGGGCATTAAACTGAATGTCTTAAACCAATACGAAAGCAAAACTATAGAGCAACGAAATATACCTACAGCAGTAGGGCGCGTGCGCCTCCTGCCCTCATGCTCTCCGAGATGCGTCGGTCATTGCATTGTGGCGGAAGCTTTTTCTTTCTTGTTTCGTGTTCGTCCTCTATTCTGATTCGCGAACAATTTTCTGTCTTTGAATTTTCTTTTCGTGCGGAAGCTCTTACGGGATCCCAGACACTCGACTACGCATCACAGAACATGTTTTATTCTAACAATCAAGAGACACAGCACAAGGCCAAGAGATACACGAAATAGAGAGATTATATTGTCAGTTTGGTTTTAGAGCAAGATCATCAGTGTCTCGCTCGTTGGCAGATTGACTCTCTGCTCTTTCGTTGTGTTTTACTCGTTGGCAGACTTTCATGCACAGCTATGGTATTTTTCTTTCTTACTTTATTCGCTACGTCTCTCTCTGTTTCTTACAGATCTCTGTATTCACTGTCTCTTTTTTTTTTCTCTTTTTTTTGGTTATGATCCAGAGAGGATCGTTTATACCTCCACTGTGTGGAATTTACAAGATAGCTAAACGTAGAATCACAAGACTAGTTAACGCTAATCAACTAGTTAGTTAGTCTCCGTCGTTGCTACCGTTGAGCTGGCAACTGGCAGCACGAAGGATTTCTCTTCGTTTGTTTCGTTCTTTTTGTTTTGTGGTCCTGGAGGTGTGTTTACGATTCGCGATTGATTTGCGAATCGTTCGTGCTTCAAGTCAAAGACACGTCGACTGTCACGAATTGTTCTTGTTCGACCCTCGTGTCTTGTTCGTGCTGCGACAAAGTTGCAGGAGTTCACCATTTCTGACACTCCCTCTTGAACCTTGCAGCTTTGTTCGTTCAATCCAATTGTCTCTCTTTGCTTGGTAAAGAGTGGCTTGTCGAGCGGTTTCGTGAGGAGATCTGCAATCATACTTTCTAATTTTATGAACTGGACCTGAAGCTCTCCTTTCGAGATCAAATCTCGAATGTGATGGTACTTCAGAGGAATGTGCTTCGTCTTTGAATGGAAGACAGGATCCTGGGACAGATAGATGGCACTCTGGGAGTCCATCATCATCGTGCTTGGCCCCTCTTGTGGTATCCCGATTGCCTCCAACATCATCCGCAGCCACACTACCTCATTCGCCACTTTCGAGGCTGCGACATACTCAGCTTCGCAAGAGGATTGAGCTACCAGGGTTTGCTTTTTGCATATCCAGCTGATTGCAGCTCCGCATGCTATTGTAGATCCTCCAGTAATGGACTTGCTGTCATTCTTGCAACTCGCCCAGTTCGCATCACTGTAGTGATGCAGCTCCTTTCTCCTCGTTTCTAACTCTGTAGGTTAATCCAATACTCTGGGTACCCTTCAGATATTGTAGAATTCGTTTGGCCATTTTCCAATGTGCTAGACCAAGATTGGAACAGAATTGGCTGAATGCGTAAACAGAGCAGGCCAGATCCGGTTGTCAAGTACATCAGACTCCCGATTAAGTTCTGGTAGGGTATTCCTGCCATCTTTTGTTCTTCCTCTTGGGCAATCCTGTTTCGTGAGCTTGGTTGCAGCTATCATTGGTGTGGCTTTCTCTTTGCAATCCATCATGTGGTACTGCTTCAACACTTTTCTAGCGTATTGACTGACTCAAGTGCATTTCGCCATTTGTTCGATCTCTTCTGATTTCCAGCCCTAGGCATTTTGTTGCTTCTCCAAGATCTGTAATTTCGTAGCTTTCAGAAATCTGACTCTTCGTGTCTTTGATCAGCATCAAGGAATTTTCTATCATCAACGAATCATCCACGAAAATGGTCAGTATCACAAAATCCTTTCCTACTCTTTTGATGTAGACATTACAGTCTGATTGAGTAGGGTTGAAGTCTAGAGACTTCAGAAGACCATCAAGCTTTTTGTACTAGGCTTGTGATGCCCGTTTTAGACCGTAGATGCATCTCTGCAATCAACAGACATATTGTCTGTTGTCAGGGTCTTCATAGCCTTCAGGTTGCTTCATGAAAATTTCCTCCTCTAGATCTTCGTGGAGAAAGACTGTTTTCACGTCAATCTGGTGAATTTCCAGATTATACTGTGTGGCGTATGCAAGGAGGAGCCTTATGCTTGCCATCTTCACCATGGGTGAATATGTGTCGAAATAGTCGACACCATATCTCTGCGTGTAGCCCTTTGCGACAAGCCTTGCCTTGTAGCGGTCAATAGTGCCATATGATTTTAGCTTTTTCTTGTACACCCACTTGTAGTTGACTATTTTTCTGTTTTCTGGGTAGTGGCTCTAATGTCCATGCCTCGTTTTGCCTCATCGACTCGATCTCCTCTGACATTGCCTGCTTCCAGAATTCTCCCTCTTAACTCTGGATAGCTTCTTGGTATGTTGCTAGCTCTTCTATGAAGCTGCAGTACTCGAACTGCGTGTCTTCGCTCCATTGAAAATTGTCAGAATAGCGGTCTGGAGGTCTTCTTTGTCTTGTTGACCTTCAAGGTTCGTTACGTCGCTGCTCGAACATTTCTTGTTCGTGGGGTCGATCCACACATCATAAAGAGCAAAAAATAAAAAAGCATCTTGAACGAGCCAAAAAATAAGTAGCAGCTTACCTGTTGAATGTGCGAAAAAGGGCAGTCATGCGGCGCTTGCGTGTGACGAAGTCCACAACTGCAAGTGCCCTCGTGAGAATCTCACTGACCCAAGGCAGGCGCCCGATGGAATGCAGGAGGAGGTCTAGTGAGTGTGCGGCACATGGAGTCCATACAATGGAGGGGTAGTCTGCCATAAGAAGCTCCCCCATACTGCGGTAGTTGGACGCATTGTCTGTCACAACCTTTCGCGATACGTTCACACGATCAGTTCACAGCTCGGAAACACATTGCAATCAATCGGAAACTACACAGAACTATTGTATCAACATTAAGCAGTAAATGACCAAGCAACTAATACAAGAAGATTATACCTGGACAACGCGATGTGGCCCAACCTCCTCTATCACTGCGCGAATGATGCCGTAAATGTACTCGGCCGAATGTACTCTCCCTGTCTCGGAGACGTCGATGCTGCGCAAGAACATGAAACCGTAACAACTAGAAACAATCACGTTGATGAGTGGACGTCTGCGACGATCAGTCCACCCGTCAGCCATGATGGAACAGTCGTATCTATCCCAAGCCTCATGTAGTGCGGCCAGTCTTTCTCTGATTGATGCAACCCGGTCCTGGAGCAAAGGGCCGCGTAGTGCGTCGGTTGTGGGTGGTGTGTAGCCGGGCCTGCAGATTGCAACTTTCGAGATAGCCTCTCGAAAGATGCGAGATGATGCCATAATAAAGGGGAGGTTCATGTCATAGAACATCTGTGTTATGGTCCTGGTGGCCTCTCTGTGCTGCCCCTCTCTGAAAGATCCCGACATGGACATCTGTCTGGTGCCTCGAGATGTGGATGGTTGGGAGGATGTGGATGGACGATGCGGATCTGGAGGTGGTGGCATAGGTGCAGGTGCGGAATCAGAGGATGTGGACGGGCCGTGCAGATCTGACGATGATGGCAGAGGCGTAGGTGCAGCAGTGAAGGTTGTGGATCCATTGGGAGTACTGGTGGAGGGGGTACGGGTGGCTGTGGCGGAGGCAGAGGTAGAGGCGGTGGCAGGTGCGGATGCAGCGGCGGTGGCGGGTGCAGATGCGACGGTGGGGGCGATGGCGCTGGGTGTACCAGTGGCAAGGGCGGTGGCAGTGGGTGCACTAGTGGAAATAGAGTCTGCGACATCTGTGGACGGCTCGCCGGACTCAGCAGCTGGCTCAGAATATGTCTCGAGAATGCGAGCCCTCTCCGCAGCGGGAATGACCATACAAACCCCAATCCTATAGCATCCCCCCGTGGAACGGACTCGCAACCCCCCCAGATGTGCTCGAACCCGAGAGACGTTCCCTCTGAATTGCTTTTGACAAAAAGGGCAACACCACTTTTTGTCGGGCATCACCTCCACCTCATCCCAAATGGGACGAGCAGCCATATCTCTCTCTCTCTCTCTCTCTCTCTCTCTCTCTCTCTCTCTCTCTCTCTCTCTCTCACACACACACACACACACACACACACACACACACACACACACACACACACACACACACACACACAGAAGCACGCAAATCTAACCTCTCTTTCTCACCTTAAACCCTAAACCCCAAACCCAAGCACCCTAAACCTTAAATCCTAAACTCACACACACACACCATGTCTCGTACACACGCGCACACACACAAATCCTTTCTCTCTGTCCCTCACACTCTCTGTCTCTTCCTCTCTCTCTCACACACAGATCACCACACACGCACACATCTGTATGCACACAAATCAACAATATCCACACACACACACACACACACACATAAATTACCACACACACACAATCATCACACACACACACACACAAACACCATCTCTCTCTCTCTCTCTCTCTCTCTCTCTCTCTCTCTCACTCTCTCTCTCTCTCCCGCCCTCTTTCTCTGCCCTGGGGCTTCTGCGGAACAATCCAGAGGGCCCGCGCCTTTTGTTTGTTTTTTTTTAATTAAACACGTCCGGGGGCCGGACGCGTACGCGTCCAGTCAAAAAAATTAAAAAAACATAAAATAAAAAAAGGACGCGTCCCACCGCGCGTCCGGGGGTCGGACGCGGGCATTTCGACCGGGACCCTCATGTCTGATATTATATATATATATATATATATATATAATATATATAAATTATATTTATTTATTTGTTCTTTAAAAAAAAGAAATTAATGCACTTGAATCACATATATCCACAAGGGGGAGGACTATTTATGCAAGTGAAAGTAAATCCAATCAAAAAGCAATATATGGGAACGCCTGAATTAATGGATACATCTCTACTACTATAATGTCATTACAGTAATCAATCTAATGAATGAGATTGGTTAAACATGCACACCAAAATCTAGATAAAGACTAATGAAACAAAGTGATCTGGATATTAAGTATACTATACGTGCGTGCTACTACTCTTAACAAGCATCACAAGATATTTATCTATTAAGCATATATAATTAGTTTTTCGTGTAACCTATTCTGTATATTAAGTGGGGCATATGGATGTGACAAGCTGATGTAAGGTTCTCAAAAGTATGTCCTCTTTCAAGAGAACATAACCTAGGGTGATCTTTATGAATTATTTATCCCTAAACCAGTTACTATACGGAACATGCTAGAAACTGAATTACTATTTGATCGAAAAAAAAATTAATTAAATTTTTTACGACATTTCAAATCCTTTAATCTTGTTATCTGAAAGCTAGTTGATATAAAGAACCTGTTAGAGGCTACTTTGCTTCTTGACTGAGAGAAAAACAGCTCATTCCAACTCTGAATCTACCAACATTGAAGATATTGTGTCTTAGCCAATTGGCAATTCCAAAAGAGGAGATAAGTAAAATAGCTTACCCTTGTATAGCAATAGCTGAAATTTAGAATAGAAAGCTGCAGTTACACTCCTTTCTGGTTAATTATGTGGAAAATAAGATACCTTTCCTGTGTCTTTCGGGCTTCAACCTCATATTTCTTTTCATATCTGCTCAGGTTTGTTGAAGAAATGAATCCGGAGCCTACTTTCCCATCAAAAATTGATCCAGTGATAATAAGGATGTACAAACAAATCGAACATATCTTTTGATCCAGCTTTTTGAGTGTCAGTCAACTCAATTTCCTGCACTGTTGCAGTTGTACTCAGCCGAAGCATTGCTCTCCAGGAACAGGCCCTGGAATGTAACCATAGTCTAGGTACTGCAACCCGAACACCAACCCGATCCCTAGCACTGTCAGAAAGGATAACCCTTCCACTGCACCTAGCAGACCGAAAGGCCCACTGGGCAATCCCGATCCTGTCTTCACCTTGGTGTAGATACTCCATCCAATCAACCCAAGGATGACAAGATAGCTCACCCCTTCCAAAGCTCCAATGGCTCCTCCGGGACCTGGTGGCAACCCGCATCCAGTCGTCTTCAGCGTGTAAAGGGACCAAGCAACCACAGGAATTGCAATCAAACCGCCTGCAATCGCTGCAGTTTCTGCTGCCCCGACGCCCTGCTGATTCTCGTCCTGAAGCTTCGCCACTACAGAATGAAAACCATGTGTTAGGTTATACCGCGAGTATCCATGGCCAGCAGGCAGAGTCAAACGAGCAGCTCTGGCCCGTTTCATTGCATGAGGAGCTGATCTGAGAGCTAGAAGAGAGCTGGTGAATAACGACGCCCAAAAGCTGAATTGCGGAGCTGTTCGCCTTGGACAGATGATATCACGGCATGTGGATACATGGCTGAAGCAGCATTTTCTGGCCGGATGGATTGCTGGACAAGAAGTGGTGGAGAGGATCGACGATTTGGACGCAACGAAAACCGCCATTGTCGACGACGAGCCGGTAGCATGAGAGCTCATCGCCATCGCCATCCCTCTTCCAATCCTTTCACGTGCGTGGTCAGGATTGAAGCTATTTTACAAATAAGCAAAGCGTAGGTAATTTTTTTGCTGGTTTTCCTTGGAAGGATGTGTGAAATTTACATGATGCTAGAGTCTTTTCTTATATTCAGATTTGGGTTTAACTAACTAAATGGTCCTATCAAAGTGGTGCAAGGTGTACCAATAAGAGAGCTTTTGGTAGTAAAAGCAAGGTGTACCAATATGAGAGCTTTTCATAGTAAAATTTAGATACACCATGTTAAAGTGGATGCTCATCCCTTTTCTAGGCTGGAGATTGGCTCCAATTTGTGAGCGATTCAATTTCAAGCTTTGTCAATGCATACGTCACAAGAAGCAAAGCAAAGCTCAACTCCAAAACCCTAAATCCTAAAAGCAAGCACCTAAACAATATTCATTCAAATCATCTATTACTCAAACAACTCGAGTAACCTTTGAAAGAACTTTACTAGCCAAGACGCAAAAAATTTAACACCCCATGTAAAAAAATATGCCATGTACTCAGTGTTCACAAAGATGCAACATTGTGCATTGCCTTATTTATCTAGCATCAACCACTATATTACTTGGAAGTTTCATGAACAAAATTTGGATCCATAATGTTAATTGTTACGTGTGGTACTGAAAGTTGTGGAGCTCTTGGCCCATTTGGAGCCAGGTACTTCACTAAGATTGATTTGCGAAATGGTTATCATCATATTAGAATTCATCCAGAGATGATGTATCGAAGACGGGTTTTAGGACAAGGTTTGGTCATTATGAATTCTTGGTCATAAGAAACATCTACGTACCATGAGAATATTTATGCTAAAGAGTCGAAGTGTGAATTCTTTAAAAAGGAACTGTTATATCTTGGTCATGTCATATCCTGGAAGGGAATTATGATTGATCAGGAAAAGATAACAACAGTTATGGAGTGGCCAATTCCTAAAACAATATGAGAACTTAAATCATTTTTGGGATTTACAGTTTTCTTCCATAGGTTAGTTGCACCTCTCAACAATGTGTTAAAGGGGATTATTACTCGTAAAGGTAGGCCTAGTCCACCACTTGTGTGGAATGAGACATTGGATGCAAGTTTTAACAAACTTAAGAAACTAATTGTCTCAGCACCAGTATTAGTCATAGCATACCTGATAAACTTTACGTGGTTAAAGTGGATGCTAGTGATTATGCGGTTGGTGCAGTTCTACTTCAAGAAGGGAGGCCAGTTGCTTTTGAGAGTAAAAAACTATTTTATGCTTAGACTAGGTATACTACTCAAGAAAAGAACTTTTTGTAGTGGTGCATGCATTGAAGACGTGGAGACACTTTCTATATAGTAGTCAGTTTATAGTGTGCTCAAATCACCAACCATTAAAGTATCTTTGTAATCAGAAAGACCTTAGGTTCGAAAAGCTCGATGGGCTGAGCTGATGCAAGAATTCGACTTTGATTTGAGATATATTAAAAAATCATCAAATTAATTGGCTGATGCTTTGAGTCAAATTGGAGAGGTGAATGAGTTGTCGTTCACTAAAATCACTACGGACTTCTATCTTTCGTTTCAAGGTCTTTATGAAAAAAATTCTCATTTTGGACCTATTTGGCAAAGGGTTTTCATAGGCTCTCAATTGTTTACTGATTTGCAAGGTGATCAATTGGTGGTAAAAGATATGAATGGATGACTTTTCCATCCGAAAAAGAATCTTGTTTTGAAGGAAAAAGGTTTGTGTACCACGCCATTGGATCAATTTTGACGCAGCTAGGTGATTATAAGAAAGACTATCCTATACGATTTGCAAGCAGACAGCTTACAGATCCGGAGAAGTATTATTCAACAACAGAACGTGAAGCATTGGCCATGATTTTTTTGTTCGAAAATTTTGTAATTATCTCATGGAAACGCACTTTGCATTTTATACGGATCACCAGCCGTTGCTTTATTTGGTAAACAAGACGTGCAATACGGACGTTACTGTTATTGAATGAATTTGAGTTTCGAAATGTGGTTCGAAAGGGAAAGCAACATTATCTAGCCGATCATGTTTCGCGAATTGAATCCACACCAGTTAATACTGAAGTGGATGATGAATTACCAGATGCTGCATTATTCTATGTAGAAGCAGTACTTGAGTGGGTAGTGGATATTGTTGAGTACCTGATGCTAGGACAACCGAATGACTCTTTGACAAAAGTACAGAGAAGAGGCAATTGATTCATAAGACTCAACCTTATCAATTGATTGCAGGAAAATTATATCGTCGTAGATCAGACAATATTCTACATAGATGTGTTTTACCGCATGAAATACCAGATTTGATCATGTTTTCACATGATGGCATGGGCGGAGGACATTTCTCTACAGATATCACTGTTCGAAAACTTTTGCAATCAGTTTGTTGGTGGCCTATGCTTCATAAGGACACAGAAACTTATATTCAGACATGTGATGTTTGCCAACGAGCACAACGACCTACTAGACAGAACTATGAACCCCTTGCATCCGGTTTTATCGCAAGCACCATTTGAAAAATGGGGATTGGATTATGTTGGTCCTATTCATCCTGTCGCGCAAGGATCGCAGGCCCGATACATTATCGTAGCAACTGATTATATGACCAAGTGGGTTGAAGCCAAAGTTGTCAAAGTTGTTGATGCGAAATCTACGGCCAAGTTTCTCTATGAAAATATTATAATCAGATTTGAATGTCCGATCGAGATTGTCAGTGACCGGGGTACACACTTTGTTAATCAAACAATAAAGTGTTTACTGGAAGATTTTTTTGTTATACACAGATTTAGCACTCCTTACTATCCCAGAGGGAATGGCCAACCTGAATCTTCCAATAAGATTCTCTGCACTATTATGACAAAGACAGTTGAAGCGAGTCGGTTTGATTGGGAACATAAACTGTATGCAGCGTTATGGGCATTCAGAACTGCTTACAAAAATAGTACAAATCAAACACCCTTTTGAATGGTTTATGGTCAAGATGTTGTCATGCCGATTGAATTTTTAATCCTACCTTTACGCATAGCGACAACAGAACGGTTAAATGATGATAAGTTTTTACAACTCCGTCATGAAGTGTTGCACAAATTATGTGACCCGATTGATGGCAATTCATGCGTTAGCAGTAGAGAAAGCCCACTGAAAGGCATGACACGATCGTCGATTGCACAAAAAGGATCTGAAAGCAGGAGATCTTGAGCTGGTGTAGAAAACCAAGCTGATCAAGAAAAAATTGAAATTTATCGGTGAAGGCCCATATAAAGTAAATGAAATCCTGAACTATGCCGAAGTAATTCTTGAACACTTGGACGGAAAACGATTTGATACCCCGGTGAATGGCAGCCGATTACGCAAGTTTTGGCAGCCTGCTCTGCCAATTTAACAAGCATGATCTAATTGATTTTCAATTTTATTTGTTTTTAAATTTTTTGTTTTTAATATATTTTTTAATTTTTGTTTGAAAAAGACAATAAAAAAAAAACAAGACAAAATGAGAAAAGACTGATGAGCAAAAGTCAGAAAAGTCATCAGCATAAAAAAGGAAGGACAATAGGCCACCTCACCCCCGCACACCGACGCAACCTCACCCAACACACAGTTCTTCATGGATATGTTCGATGATTCCGACCCCCTTGGGGCCACCAAAATCTTTGAAATGCCCCAAAGCCCAGTGCCCTTTGAACCCCAATCCCTTGGAAGAGGATTCGGGCATATCCATGAATCTATTGTTGGTGTCGAAGATGCCAGTCAGCAACCACACACACAAGGTAGCCTAGCCACACTTTGGGTTGACACAACTGTAAAGTCACCAAAGCAGTTGGACGCCACGGTGCCTGAAGGGTTTGAAAAAGAGGATAATTTTGAAGAAGAAGAGACCTTGGCACCTATTCCACGCCTACCAAGAACAATACCATCAGGTTCTCCTGTTGTTGCCACCTCCACGACCGTTGATTCTGGTGATGCTCTAGGGTTAGTTTCAAGCCTTGGGAAAGCGATCCAGTCTATGCTGGATAAGAAGAAGGAAATGGAGCAGAGGATATCTGATCTAGGATCCGAACACTCTGATCAGCCATAAAATTGTCCAGCTGGATCGAGAATTAAAGATAGCCAAACAACATGAAGATAAGGCTGAAGGCGAAAAGAAATTGGCCTAGCAACAAGCTGATCGCTTGGAAACCTACATCAGCTCCTTGCAAAACGCCCTGACAACCGCACAAGATCAGGTAGATAAGGCAGTGCAAGATGCCAAGCAACAGGTGCAGCTGCTTAAGGGGCAATTATAGATGGCCGAACAAGATTGCACACGGCTTCAAGGTGAATTGGATGCGACCACCCTTGAGCGTGATGCCTATTTGCAAACGCAAATACCCGATCATCTGGTCACACCGACGGAGATTGCATATTTATTCAAGAAAGTGGAAACATACAAAGTGGCCCTTCAGGGATTCCAAGGCTGTGGAAAAAGTACAAAAAGGACCAAGAGTGGATCCTAATCTTATCCTCAAAAGGGATTGGTTGTCAGATTACTTGATCTATCAATCTACTTCAGATTAAGATCAATCTAGATCAATTCTAGACACAAAATCCTAACAAGAACAATCATTTATTGAAGGTAAGTGTACTTTATGGTTTCACACGTGTAAAACAATGTCTGAGTATGGACTCCAACCTGATAATCAAGTACACATTGATAGAACCTCAAAACAATCAAAACAAATGTAGACAAATGGAGAGAATCACTCAAAATTGCTTCCAGAACCAAGATTGGTGTCTCACAATGATTATGGCCAAATGTGGCTCTATATATACAATAAATGAGAGCTCGTGGTACTGATCATCCCTCTGATCCCACATGTGTGAAGGTGCTTTGTCATATGATGATTCATCATGCAAAACTGACACTTAATCAAAACCTTCTATTTTGAGCACTTTTGGTCCATTTTCCTTCTATATGGAGATCTACTTGGAAATCTTGTAGAAGTCAAAATTCGCCTACTTCAGTCTATTCCACACATGTGAGCTATCCTCTACACATGTGATATGACACCTAACCAAAGGATGTGGCTTATGCAATCAATAGATTAATGCCATGTGTCATATGTCTAGAAAACTAGTTTTTGGCCTTTTTAGCCACTAGAACTTGAATTAAATCATATGTACAACCTATATGATTATGGTACATGACAAGTACACTATTTTCACACGTGGGAACAGGCTCCACACATTTGTGTTTATCTATATACAATATTTTTGGCCTCTACCAAGCTTATTTTTGCATTTTTCACAAAGGCCGCTTTGATAGATTCAAAGGAGCAACTTCAACCGAGTTGGCAAAGGCAAAAGACACCATCACCGCCTATGAAAAATCAGCCGCTCAAGTGTTGGAATCCGGACCAGAAATCTTCGTTCCGGTCATGCCGCAATTCTCCCCTTCACGCCAAGAAGCTATAAAATTGGATACATGGATTGATTCGAGCATGGACCAGGGGGGGAGCTCCAGATCTAGCAGATTAACCGCCAATCATACCAGCAGTACAAACAGGTCCATCCTCATCAAGGACAAGACATTTATTCAGAAGGCCCATCAGCGTCGAGGACCAGCCGCATGAGTCCTCGCGTGGTGGATGGGTTCTGAATTTAAGACCTCGAGATCGAGATTGGACAAAGAATTGGACAAAATACCTGCACTGGGAGAGCAGCCGGCATGGAGAATCACAATTTTTGAGAAAACTTCGGAATCAATTAGGAGTTACGTCGCCAGCCCTCGCCAGTTGCGGGTAGATCCTTATTACGTGTCAATGCCACGAAGACATAAATGGAAAGATTTGGGATTGGCTATGGACAAAATCACCATCCATACGCCCAATTGGCCAATAATCCATCAGCCTTATAGTTGGAACATTTCAGTGGATTTCCACCATGCCTTACAAGCATATCAGAGAGATTATGTCCACTCTCCGGATCCAACAGTACGACAATGGGCAATGTTTGCTAAAGATCTAACTCTGTTGGCGTCAGTGGCAACCAAATGGGACGATTGACTTCCTACCCTGGCATTTGATCCAAATAAGCCGATGGCCTCAAAGCAAATCAAAGATCAGCTGCCGATTGCTCGACTATATTTTCGTGCAGCTATGATGGGAGGCTCTTGGGAATCCCGCTTCACCTCATGGACAACTTCCAAGTGGATTGCCGGAGCCCACCGTTGTTTCCTGCCACACAACTTGGATTTCAATACTGCACGCCTTGACTTTATGGAGAAGATGCAGTATCATTTAATTAAGATTCGGCGCGAAGCCAATAAAAGTCCCCAATAACTGCATATTGCAGGTGTCATGGGACCGCCACCAGTTTTGGTGAGGGATATTGTTGGAGGGTTTGCGGATCCCAAGGCAACCCTAACCCTAGTTAATAAGTGAGAGGGATTTGGCACCCTGCGTGTGTAAGTCCAACCCGATGACCACATAGTTATATGATTGATTAGTTAAAAGTTAATAAAAGGACTTTAGGCCTTTTTGTGGGACTTTTAATGTCGCAGGGCCTAAATGTCAAGCTAGTGAATAAAGTTGGGTTTCCCTCCAATTTTGATGGTTCCCACACTTTTTTAGATTTGAATAAAAAGAAAGGCAAGACTGGACCAATAGGATTCAAAGGCCAGAGTCCTCCTCTCTACTATAAAAAGGGACCAACTCGAGTTGCTCCTGATGTTCATTTTCTCATTTCAATAAAGCAGATTGGTTCTCTTTAGAAATGGATTGATGAATGTCCTTGCTCTTCCTTTCTTTTCCTCCATTTCTCATGCTTTCTTTGGATTTTGTTAATTGTTGGATCTGATCATTATTGGGATTGCTATTTCTTATGCATTTTGTGAGAGAGAAAGGGAGAGAGAGAGAGAGAAGAGTAAGTTTCTATCATTGTTGTGGATTTAGGGTTAATGGAAGTAGGGTTAATGGATGTAGTGTTAATGCTTAGTGTTAATGGATGTTAGTGTTAGATCCTCCATTCATGTTGAAATCTGAACTATACTATCGCTCTCATGGGAACGAACCTACGCGTGACAACTAATTCCGTCTCTTTGATGCTAGATTGACTAGATCTTGGATTCAGGTTAGGCAAGGAAAGAAACCCACTACAGCGGCAGTTACCAACAATGCATTCAAGATGGATCGAACAATACAATGCGTAATAGAACAGAGTAGTAGTGGAACGATGCACTCTGATTGATATAAAAAATGGAGTACAAGAGCGTGAAGTTGGGCGCAAATACCAAGCTTTAGTTGAAAATCGTTGATAGCAGTATACTGAAATTCTTGAATACTAACTAACTGATTCTAAACTTACTTAACCACTGATCATCGTTATGGAATAATCTTTGTACATTGTCACAAAAGAGGCCTCTCAGAGCATTCACTTCATTGGATGTCAGTTGATGAGTGCATTGGATTCCTCAGTTAATCTATTTACAGTCTCACATAATATAGCCGTTATTTTAACAGTATGTGAGTCAGATTTCTAGTTAACAATATCAAAATCTACAAAGACTCGAAAAATATACACCGACTTGAAAACTTACAGTGACTCGAAAAAATACAGATTTTTCGAGTCGATACCGTATCAGAAAATTCTAATTTTTGGGTATCGAAACATTAACTAAGGGTAAGATTTATACACAGGGTCGAATTTATTAGGCTTGACCTGATCTGATCTAGGATTGAAGACGCCCGGATATTTTTTGCCTTGATCCGACCCGATTCAGGGTCGAAAAATCTCTCTTTAATGGGATTAACATTGGGTCGAAAAATAGGCTTGGGCGGAAAAATTCGATCCTAAATTTTCCAACTTTTTGTACAAAACTTTGAGCCTCTTCCTTCCTTCTTTTTGTTGTTTTCAAAAATAGATGTAAACAAGAATTTTCCAGAATGCTCATTACCTAATGGAATTGGGCTTGAGCATAGAATTTCAACATATCATAGAGAGGAAAAGAGGTGATGTTGGAGCAGGACAAATTGCTAGTCCAATATCGCGGCTGGAAAGGTAGAATCTATCTAGTTTGGCAGAGGTACAGAAAAGGTGGGGGGGCATTATTCCATGAGTGAAGGCGAGGGGAATCGCAAAGGGAGAGAGCATCGGAGAAGTTGAAACCATCTATAAAGTAGTCCCAGTCTTGTCTTTCAGCAAAAGTAATACGATTGGGTCCGTCAAGAGGGTGAACATACATATTAACGTCGTCAGCAAGAATCGAGGGAAGGCAGTTGAAGGGAGAGATGTCGTTCCAGAGGTCAGTACGGGATTTGATCTTGGAGATTTGGATGTGTTGTTTCTTTTTTTTTATGCTTGGTTCTAATGGTTGATGAAATGAATTACAAGTGAAAACATTGTTTAACAATGTAAACAGATACTTTTCTCTCTCTTTTGAATTTATGGTTCGTGGCTTTTTGTTGAGTTGAAATTGTTCTTGAAGCATGATGTCTACTTTGAGGTTGCTAGCAAGCCAATTAGATTTGAAGTTTGAAGCTTTTCTATTTGTACACAAAATTTTGATCCTTGTTTTTTTCATCTATACATAGAGTCGATAACACATTAATAGCTATTTGATTGCTTGATGATGGGCATTAAGGCTTTGGCCATTGATTTTTGAGATTATATCAGTGTTGATTGATCAACATCTGAAACTGAGCTCACCAACGTACATAGCTCGGAAACTAGCTAATGGCTCGAAACTTTTGGCTAAGAAAAAGGTGAACCCCCTAATTTATGACCATAGTGAATGGGGTGCTAGCTAAAGTTCATTCGGGGTGACTTAAGTGTGTTGTATAGGTTCTCAATAGGACACAGAGGGCTCTATGCAAGGGTAGGTATTCACAGGTGATCTCCTCTAAATATTTCAAGGGCTTCTAACGATCATGATAATTGTCGAAGGTAATTCAGGGCTGAGGGTTGATCCAATGCAGTCGAGATTCTCAACTTCCTATAAGACTTGTGTTTATTATTACATCTTGTTAGGAGAGATCAAGAATACTTTTGAAATAAAAGATTTTGTGTAAGTTTAATTTTGCATGCTAATTTTGAAGCAAAACTAAGGTCCATTTTTTTTCTTGTCAAGTTCTTTGAGCATTAACCACATCATGCGACATGTTATAGCTTGATTGAATAAACTTACAAAACCACATCTATGGTTGAGATCAATTGTTTTAAATTCATTGTTCATGTGGACAGCCAACTACTTGAAGCTGCATACATGGTTTTTTGACAGATTTTTGTCTTTCTAAAATTTAGCTTGTTCTTACTTGTTGGTACATGGAATCGGCCGAGAATATGGTACTTGACCTTCCCTAGAATGACTAGGCTTGTCAAATTTTGTTATCATTGACCAAGTGCGTGTTGTGAACTTACTGACCCTCCAAAATTTGATGTCAAATAAGCTTCCACCATCTCTAGGCTTTCTTGGACTTCTCCTTGAGCTCTTTGGAAGTGCAAAAACTTGCTTGTGAGATTAATTTGTATAATGTTATCATTTCACAAGTGATTGCTGCTATGTATTGTTGTGATAAGCAACTCACTTTCATTACTGAAGTACGAACATTGATTGACACTTTTGAAAGGAATGGTTTCAATACAAGCAAACTTTTTCTTATCATTGACAAACTGCTTAAACACGAAAAAAATTTGAGATTGTCGTATGAACTACCTAACAATATAAACATTTTGGTGGGCAGTTAGCTCTCCCTCGGGGAGCTAATTGTCCCCGAGGGATTCACTAATTGCGGGTCAGTTGGTGGGTTCTCTCTCTCTCTCTCTCTCTCTCTCTCTCTCTCTCTCTCTCTCTCTCTCTCTCTCTCTCTCTCTCTCTCTCTCATGGGTAGTATTTAACCTTATAACACCCCCTCTTGCTCTAAATTGTCTAATAAAATGATATACCCCTAAAAGGTGTGAACCATTTAGCGGGAAGGTTTTGTTTAAATGCACTCTTCAACAAAAGGTCCTTTCCAAGAAGTTTCAAATGGACGCACCATTTCTTGCTATAAATAAGAGGCCTTTGCTAAGAGGTATTGTACTTGTTCTCTCCTTAGTCGTCTTCATTTGCTTCTCTTGCATAGTGCTTGGACACATCCTCAACATATATCGTCGTTTCATACAAGAGCATATTCAGCATGGATACATTTTTCTTAACTCTTTCCTCTTTTCACTTTGCTAAATTGCTGTTAGAACTTTGAAGGAGTTATGAAAGATTTTTTGGATGATAATGGCCGCTGACCACCGCTGATAATGGCTTAATCAATAGTGGATTACGCTTCCACTACCATTTAGGTATGAGTTTTTTCATAAGGTACATATCAATATTTGGACTTTATCGAAGACTTTTTAAACACAACAATCTACTTACGCTCAATTTTCCTTAAAACTTTGTTTTCCTCTTTCTTTTCTACACGAAAAGTTTTCAATCGTTTATTGAAAAATCGTACCCGTCTTTGGCTTACGATACTCTTGGATTGCATGGATTTGCACAAGGGTTATTATAATCTCTGATGTTAGAATGGCATGGATTTGCCCTAACATATGCATTGAGATTATACAAGCCAAAGAATCCTTATTTGTGTTGTTTTACACGGCTTAAATAAATTTGTAATTTTTGCACATGCCCTAATATTGATCTATTGAAAGATGGGTAGCTATTTTGATGTTCTGATAACTAGTGTTGTTTCCATAGGTTTACCTTGGGTTGGATATTGGGGACACTTGAGGACATAGTCTTCCACATACGACTTCATTTTAACCACTAAAAATATCTTTTTACTTAGTCATATGTTCTCTTACACTCATGGATATGCTCAAGGGATTTGACACCATTACACGACTCTTTCATGGGTCCACGAGTTAGCATGGCATGGATGTGCCCTAATATCGTTGTACATGTGTTTGTGCTCAACCTATAAATCATTTTGTAAAAACAATTTTCACATGTTTGGCAAGCGTCCTTTTCATTTAATTTTATATAAAGAGTAATTTTTGATATGGTCTAATGCTTGTTACACTGATCAGCATGGCTTTCGTCTTCACACGATAATATGACGGCTTAGCCTATTGCTAAAATTTATAAGTGAATGGGAATCTTGGACTATGCATTTTTCATTTTAACCAAGCTGTTAAGTAGCAATGCTTATTTTGTACATGGATAGCAACTGACATTCCACAAATTGACATCTGTCTTCCTCACATACTGACTCGCGTGGTTTTGTGTTGTGGAATGGTGGCAGGTACCAACTGGATGTCTTGAAATAATGTCTTTTTATGAACAGTTCTCAGGTTGGTTCCAAGATGTCGTCACCTTAGGTTAACCATTTCGTTCAGACCTTGTTGCATGAAAAAGGCTGCTACTTTACATGGTTTTATTAATAGTATTGATCTGGCTACGTGTCTTGCTGTTGGACCCGAAGATAGGATCTTATGTCTTGTTGATTTACTTGGTACTTTGGATTGGGTTAAGATATATTTGGATTTTGTTAAGAAAAAAATCCCCTGTCTACTGTGGAAACCCTTTTTGGTAATATTGTTGCGATAGCAGAAAAACTACAGGAAGAGAAAAAGTTTTTTAACTTTTATATCAGAAAGGTTTTTGATTGTCTTGAAAAAGAAAATGGTACGGGTTTTGTTGAGATTGCCACTTCTCCTATACTTGATGCACCTTTATCTCCACACTCGCTAGTCTTTGTCGATGATTTTGATGAAGTTAGCACATCACAGCTTGAGCAATTCTCCCAGGAAATTTGTGACATTGGTGACCAATCTGCTTATGAATTTGGCCAATCCAAAAGAATTTCCTTGCTCTGATACCTATTGAGCTCTGGACTTTGCTTACTCACCTCACAAAGAAAGAAGTACAAACCTGTAAACTTGCTGCCTTGCATAAAAACTCTTCTCTTGAGACTCCTATTGCTTTTGATGCCATCATATGAATGAACAAGTTTGAACCTTCACGTTGTCCTTCTGAGCAAACCTGGGCCAGGGTTAGAGGACACTTTGAAACTGGCTTCAACCATATGCATCTCCATCAAGCCCCCATATGGAATTGGAAAAGCACTTTCTTCAAATGTCACTGTGGTGATAAATGCAAGAGTAACTCCTCTGTTATCTGGTTTGACCATGCCGTTTGGTTCATGATGAATAATCTTAACAAATTCTTTCTTGGTGCTTCTCTACAAAAGCAAGTCAATGCCTTTTTCCTTTGGCTACACAAGCCAACTAGAGACGTGGTCAAGGCCCATCTTACTTTTCTATTTATCCGCCAACACATGTTTGATGTCTCTATTGAGTTATACAAGGACCCTAATACCAAATTACTTGTCAACCTGGTTGATGCGGAAAATCTTTGTGAAATTGAAGGTCTCCTCAAAAGACCTAGTTTTTCCACTCTTCAAGACAAGTATTTCCAAAATCCCAACAAAAGAAGTGGCTCTTTTAACCTCAACAATCCTTCTTCGATCATTTCTGGGCAAGGCACGTATAAGAAAAAGAAGTTTACTACTAAAGGAAATGATGTACAAGGCAGCAGCTTGAAAAGTGACCTACCGATGAAAAAGTTAAACTTCTTCAAGGATGGACATGGATGCAAGATTTCGAAAAAAAGAGGAAGTTTATCACAAATTCAGTCGAACGACTACAACTCAGTACTTGCAACAACAAGGGGAAGCATTTCTTACACTTATGCTATCATAATAGGATTTTTGAGACTATCCATGTGAAGTAGTTTTACGCTCCATTTTGCTTCAATTATTTGGTATTGTTCACGACTCTTTTCATGATATTACATTCGGCTGGTCTTATCTTCCTGATGTGTATTTTCCTTTTGACGTGTTTTGTAACTATAGGATTGAGACATTGCAACAATGTCATTGTTCTACAAGCAAACGTTTAAATAATTTAATTCTTCTTCTTCAAAAGGATCTTCCTTTTCATAGCCCTCAGGCACTGTGGCGTCGAACTGCTTCGGTGATTTCACAGCTTGCTTGACCCGAAGTGTGGCTGGGGCGGCTTCAGCTTGAGGTTGCTGGGGTAACTGGCATGAATCTTCAACATCAACAGTAGTATCATGGAATTGTTCGAATCCTTTTCCAGGGGATTGGAGTTCAAAGGGCGTAGGGCTTTGGGGCATTTCAAAGACTTCGAAGGCCCCAAAGGGGGTCAGAATCATCGAACATATCCATGTTTGGGAAAACAGCTTCTGTGTGTGGGGTTGAGGCGGCCTGGGCAGTTGTGATGGGAATGGTAGTCCCAATGGTCACAGATTATCCTTGAGTGGAAGTAGAGGCGAGGGAAGTATCAGAGGCAGGGAGAATAGGAAGTTCAGTGCGAACAACAGCAGGGGGTGGAAGCGCAGCTGACGATGTATGCCTAGTACGATGTCGTGATGCAGAAGGCATGCTTTCCAATGCTTTGATCTTCTTATCAAATTGCAACTGCAACTTTTCCATATGTTTCTGCTGGGTCTTCCCAAGTTTCGAACTTATTGAGCATCATTTTTGCACAAGCATTGGCATTTGTTGATGCAATAGTGGTGGATGTCGTAGTAGTCTGCCCTACTATATAAGGCAATATACTGACATTCAGCTCATCATCTGAATCTTCATCCTCCTCCCGAATTGCATCGTCCATACCATTTTGCAAAAGTGCATACTCATTATGGCGTTTCAGCTCACGTCTGATCCGTTTAGGTAGACCTGACAAAAACCACATAATCACGGCATTTTCATTAATCAGCTCAGGTTCACATTCAGATCTAAGACGTTTCACCCTTTCAATGTAATCTTGAACCATTTCCCGCTTTCCCATTTTAATTTTACTTAAAAGTAGGAAAGGGTCTTCCATAAACTTTCGCGGTTTGAACCATGTGATAAGGGCTCGTTTAACCTCCCAATATGTACGCTCAGTTTCATCTTGGTTATAATACCAATCTTGTGCTGCGCTTGTTAAGGCCATAGGAAACAACTTAAGTTTATCTTGAGGATAAATCTCACCATAGACCTCACAGGATTCAGCATAGATCTGAAGAAATCTAACCGGATCTGTTAATCCATTATATTTGGGTAGATCCAATCGGGGTGCTCTTCTAACAAAAATTGGATTTACCTCCTGTGGAGTACCTCCAGGAGCAGGTCTAGGGGCAACCATCTTTACAAATTTAGATCAAATCGATAATGAGATTGGATATAGACTTTTCCAAAAAACTATCTCAGATTAGATCTGCTAGCTCTATTCCACTTTTCAAGAATCCGATTCTATATGATGAAAAACTTTCTGAAATTCGATCAATCGATACTTCTCAAAAATGGAGAATCCAATTCAGAATATATCAGATTTGACCCAAATTTTGACAGAGACTTGATCTGGAAAATCAGAAACTAAAAATAGGACTGGCGAAGGTTGGCTCGGCGAAGGTTCAACAATGCTATTTTGGGAAAAAAATCCTCTGAACACTTTTCTGGCAATTTCTTGGGAAATAACCTTCGCCGACTTCTCAGATGGAAGATTTGACATAGATAAAACTATGGAAAACCGGACGAAGGTTTTTGACACAAGAAAATACAGTTTCTGTAATCTGGAGAGGGTAAAAATCAAGATTTTTTGTGATTTGATCAAGAAGAATCTTCGCCGAACTCAAAAATAGTATTTTTCTATAAATAGAATGTTCTGAAAACTCGGCGAAGGTTCTGGCGAAGGATCAAGAGTAATACTGGTAATTTTGCAAAAAAGTGACTTTTTTGACAGAAATATGACAATATGACAACTGATCCTCTGAAACTCTTTCTATTTTTGGTATTATTCATTGCCTACCTGGTAGTAGATAGATCTGAATCACATCTAAGCACAATGAATCGGGCGAAGGTTCTTTTTCTGTATTTTTTAGGGTTTCGATAATTTTTGGTGTTTTTTGATGATTTTTCTGATGTTTCTAGAAATCTGCTGGGAATTAATCTTCGCCCTTCAAACTGAAGGTTCTATAAACAAAACCGAAGGTTTTTGCAACTCGGTGAAGGTTTCCTAAAAGAGGGTAAAAAGTTCTGAGCTCTGATGACGCTTTTTGCCTCTTTTTGACCAAATTTGACAGATTTGACCAATTTTTGCTATTTTCTCTGATATCTCAGATCCAAATGGATCTTAAGAATGGTGATCTGAATAGCTTTCCCTGTTTAATAATCAGATTAGATTTCAAACAAGCAAATCCACTCAAATCAAGCAAAATCAATCCCAAACTAACCCTAAAATGCAGATTTAACACTATTCATGCCACGACAAGATGCCTAATGCAAGCTAACCATCAACTAAACATGTTACAAACTGAAAAATTGGCGTAGCTCCCCGGCAATGGCACCAAAATTGTAGTGGATTTCTTTCCTTGCCTAACCTGAATCCAAGATCTAGTCAATCTAGCATCAAAGAGACGGAGTTAGTTGTCACCGTAGGTTCGTTTCCATGAGAGCGATAATATAGTTCAGATTTCAACATGAATGGAGGATCTAACACTAACATCCATTAACACTAAGCATTAACACTATATCCATTAACCCTAAATCCACAACAATGATAGAAACTTACTCTTCTCTCTCTCCCTTTCTCTCTCACAAAAAGCATAAGAAATAGCAATCCCAATAATGATCAGATCCAACAATTAACAAAATCCAAAGAAAGCATGAGAAATGGAGGAAAAGAAAGGAAGAGCAAGGACATTCATCAATCCATTTCTAAAGAGAACCAATCTGCTTTATTGAAATGAGAAAATGAACATCAGGAGCAACTCGAGTTGGTCCCTTTTTATAGTAGGGAGGAGGACCCTGGGCTCTGAATCCTATTGGTCCAGTCTTGCCTCTCTTTTTATTCAAATTTAAAAATGTGTGGGAACCATCAAAATTGGAGGGAAACCCAACTTTATTCACTAACTTGACATTTAGGCCCTGCGACATTAAAAGTCCCGCAAAAAGGCCTAAAGTCCTTTATTAACTTTTAACTAATCAATCAAATAACTATGTGGTCATCGGACTGGACTTATCAGATGATATTTTGTTAGATCTTATGGGTCAAGGCTAGGATAGTAAGACAAACAAATACATAGAATGCAAGATAAAAAAGTTGTCAATGATCTTCCATTATCATATCTTTTTCCTCTTCCTTCTCGAAGGGGCTCATCAAATTAATACCCAAGACTGAATCTCCTACGAGAATCGCTGACTATCGCCCTCTCATTATCCTCAATACTTCGTATAAGATAGCAAAAGCTTTAGCTAGGAGAATAGCCCCACTCCTTCCCCTCCATCTCTCCAAAATCAGATTGGTTTTATCCAAGGTAGATCCCTTTTTGACAATATCTTGAATTTTTGGTCCGCTATTGATTCCTCCCTTTGCTTTAGCTATCCGGCTCTTCTACTTATGATTGACTTCGATAAAGCCTTTGACCATGTTAGTTGGACCTATCTTCTTGCTTGGTGCACTTCTTTTGGCTTGCCCGATTACATCATCAAGATCATTAGAGCCCTGTTTGCCTCTGCCTCTTCTTCCATTATGTTTCAGGGTGTCTTTTTTACATTTGGGAACTTTTAGTAGTATCATGATGTACCATTGCAAAAAAAGAATGGAATTGTATGGAATCCAAATGTTTCTTACACAAATATTTTTGCAAAGTAGTAACACAAATAGCAATCTATATAGAATGGCCTCTAGACTCAATGTCTCAAATGAGTGGTTTACCTTGGCTTAAAACTTACAACACCATAAAATTCAACAAAACATTTATTATGATATCATGTGTAGTAGCCCAACCTCTCATCAATTTCTTAGACAACTTTGTATTTACTTCATGTAATATTATTAGTAAAAGATTTATGATGCAATGCTAGACACTCCACATGAATGAAGTCAAGCATAAGAATACGAGACTAAGGTTTTCAACCATGGAGTATGTTGTGCCAATAAATCTTCCAAGAGACACTCCACATAAACATAGACAAGTGATAGGGTGACTAATACGTTCAACGATGCAATATGTTGTGCCTATAATTGAACCTCCAACTTTTTTAATGTATCTAGACCAAATAAATCAGGATGGGCTCCACCCAAAAGCATAAGGTTTGTCCCTCGTATTTAGCCATTTGGTTGACAATCTCTTTCATGTTGTAGTAGGTCATAGGCTCTAATCCGCTACTCTTCCATGTGAAACCACTTATGTTCATGTACTTTCAAAATAGCTATAGAGATTCACACACTTGAAACTTGCCGCACAACCCACTTTTTAGATTGAAAGTCTTCCTTTGGCTTTAACTTTCATATGACATGTATATTTGAAGGTTACCTTTCAAAGTTTTAAATTATAATAAGATTTTAGCATTTTTAAGCACAATCGTATGCACTTTAAAAAGAAAACTTCAAAATTTTGACATCCTGTCAAGTTTAACTTTTATGATTTATCTTATAAGAAAACAAATAGAATTTAAGTTTGCCTAATTGGACACTTTACAAATAAGTAATGGATACCTTGTGCTTGTTCTACTCATTTTTGAGCATCTTAAAAAGCAAAATATTCATGTCTGTTTTTCCAAATGCCCGTGCTGTGTTTTCCTCTCCTCAGGCTGCATTTTCCACCCATGGCGTTAGGCTACCACATTACGGCTGACATGGGGTCAATCAGGGTCAAAGTGCTCATTATGTTTCATAAAACACATGTGAAAAAGTGAATGGTATCTATTACGCAATGGAAGGTGCCGAGTAGTGACATTCTGCTCGGTAAGAATTTTCAAAATTTTTAAGCGAGGCTTGGAGCCTAAATTTTTTTGGACAGCCGAACTATCTTCTACCCGACACCTTCCATAATACGTAGCCTTTCTTGGAAGTGCAAAGTAGGCCTTTGACATGCATTGCATCTTGCAAAAAGTCTTATGATGACAATTGTGATAATAAATATAATGCAATATTGGTAAAAAGTGGGCACCCATCTTAGTTCGTCTACAATATAAACTTTACCTTTTATAACATTGTTGCTACTTGCTACTCTTTTTAATGTTATTTTGTAGAGGCTTAAAGTGGTGAAGCTTATCCTTTTAAAAAATAATTATTAAACACATTCTGTAGAGGCTTCAAGTGGTGAAGCTTATCCTTCTAATAAACAATTTTTAAACACACACATGGCACCTGTATTAGCTTAGTGCAAGATATTTGCTCGATGGACCCAAGCAAGTTACACAACATAGAACACACCACACAAATTCTAGGGACCACAATATTTGCCCAAGAGTGGGGTGAGAGATTGAACCTAGTTAGGCTTGTTACACAACACATAGAACACACCACACAAATTCTAGGTTTTATGGCCACCATATTTGCCCAAGAGTAAGGGATTGATCCTGGGTGGGCAAGCCCGAGAGAAGCACTGAAGCATGGGTACACTATCGCAAAAATTGGGGCCACAAATCCAATGGACCAGCCAAAGTGACTGGCCAGTGTGCCTGATCTTTGTTGTTATCTTTCTGTTAATCTTTAATTATTGACAACCTCTATTATGACCTAGTTGCACTTACCCAGATTCCTCTGTGTTGCCATGTGCTCCTCTTCTATTATGCATCTAGATTTCCAAGGGGGGGGGGGGGTTTCAACTTGGGACCAAACAAACACTTGGAAAGTTGGATACCCCCCTTACCAAGTGAGCCAACCCCCTTCGATTCATCTTCTGTTGTGAGGACCTCCTCTGTGTAAAAATCCCACCAATCCTCACTTGACACATCATTCGAGGCAACCAATCCCCACCTGACACGTCACTCGAAGCTTATCAACTACTTCCTTGGGTTGTCTCGTTCGTTAAATTTCCTCCGATGCACCGTCACGTCACTGTCATGGATCAGTTTTGGCTACCAAACGAAGAAAAACCCGAAGCTCTCGTCGCCATATCTGCAGACGGGCGGATTTCTGCTGGGCCTCTTCGGTCGGATTTCTTTTCCGTAGTCTTTTCTTTTTTCTCCTCCTTTTCACACACCACAGTTTACGATCCATGTGTTTTTTGCTATTTTTTTTACGATCCAAAATTCAGCCTAGAAGGATTTGCAGCCTTGACTGCATATGCCTTCAGTGTCTGCATTAAGGTTTCAGCTTCAACTGCGTTAGGTTTCAGTTTCTGTATATATCTTCGGTTTCTGCATTCATGGCTTCAGCTTCATCTTTATATTTGGCTTCAGTTTCTGCATGTGGCTTTGGGCTCTGCATAAGGCTTCAGTCTATGCGTAGGGCTTCAGCTTCAACTGCATAAGGTTGCAGTTTCTCCGAAAGGCTTCAATTTCTGCATAAAAGCTTCAGCTTAGGTTTCTGTATTTGTCTCAACTTTCGTGTTAGTGATTTGGACAAGTATTCATCAACGTTGAGCTTATCAAGCTTTTCATCGACATGCTTGAGTACATGAAGCTGAAATTACCGTGTATTTTTCAGCCAATCTATATCTGCCATTTTTTTGGCACCCCAAACCATTAACAATCTCTCTCTCTCTCTCTCATTCATCTATTACGTCCATATCGCGAGCCAACTAGCACTGCATTCACGCTCCAGAAAATATATTATCGTCTTTAGCAGGTCGATAATTAGACGCTACTTATCTTTATGTTTTTCATGCAAAAGCTGTATTTAGCGAGGTTAGGGCTCAACAATACTTCTATATTACTTTATAAAGCTAGAACAAGTATGAATATGTATACGGGCGATGCATGCCTACCTTTGAGGGGCTTTGAAACTAGCTCTATGAGACAAGTCTGTCTCAAGTAGTTGTGTAATCATGGTGTCTCTCCTTAGCCTATGGACCGATTCTCATTCATATGTTTCACATGGTTTGGAAATTTACTTTGGTGCAACATGTCATAATTTACACAAGTGAAAAAAAGGCCTAATAATTTTGCTATCAGGCCGGTCTGATCACTTACTACATCAGAGCTTCCTTCTTCTTTCATTGAATCATGCTGCAATGAAGAGCGCTGCAGTCTCACTCCTGAGTGGGCTTGACCCAATCAACAATACATTTTTATAAGCCGAAGTAATTTCAGATTGATTCGCAAATTGCAGCAGCAGCTCTTTTTTCAGGACCAAACGGTTCTGTATGCATGTTGAATCATGTATAGGTGTATAGTTACGTGGAGCAAACTATGATTAGGTCAAATCATGGACGCTTTTCTGTTAAAAACTCAAACTGGGCTGCAACGCTTGCAAGAGGTCAAAAAATGCTTCGGATGGAGTAACACTGTTGCAAATTTGAGTGTTGCTATTGTTGATGGCTTGATAAGTGCCACAGCTTTCTTCCAAGTAAGTTACAAACTGTTCAGTGCAATGGTTCCTTTGGTTCTCAAACAAAATTCATTCTTACTGGACTGCTTTCTAATCAGAAAAATATTTGAACTTCAAATTCGGCCCACTTAATTCCTACATAGAACATGCAGAGTACCAAAATTATAGCAATGAATTTTGTGGACTGTAGAATGATCTGAACGCTCGTGAGGTCTTTTCTTATTCTAGTTCAGGAGGAATGTTATCATAATAATGCTTGATGCAGTTTTTACATTTGAAAATCTGGTTTCTGTTTTAGTCTTTGCTATGTATTGGGATGGGCGAAATAAGAACTGTCATTATGTACAATTGTTGCAATACCTGAATTTGTAATTTGCTTTCAGAGGTCAAATGCATTGGACTTTACTGTACTTGTGGTGGTAGTCTACCATGCATATCAGAATTCTGCTCTGACAATCTGGCATGACCTTCATGGCAACATTGTCCATATAAATGCTGAATATTTCTGAGCTTCACAAAGATATAGGCATAGTTTGGAAAGTGGGAAACATAGATTCCTTGGTATGCATTAACCATGAAGTGATACTAGATATGGGAATCGGGAAAACATTGCATCATTACTCTATTTACTTCGCAAAAAAAGCTGCAATGCATTATGTACAAGGATGACAAGTGTTGGAAAGGAAAAAACAAAGGTTCTCAAGTATCAAGAGACAGTAGTTTGAAGGACATCATAATCGAAGGATTTTGAACTACAGTTCATTCTTTGGCCTCTAATATGGGTTTTGGCTATAATCTGGTTTCATAGCAATTTGGTAGTGAATTGCAATTGGTGCCACATTTTAAGATGTTTAGATCTTCTACTGCAGTGGGTGTCACAAGAAGATAAGGCCTTTCTCAAGATTTTCGGAAGGAAACCCAATTTTCAATTCTTGGCTCTAACTTTATCAAAATTGATAACACTTTGGTTGTGTCAGTTTCACTGTGCTCCAACTTTTTTTTTTAAAGAATTGACTGTTTAAGTCAGTAGTAGATTTAGTTTCAGCAACCATTTCAAACTGTGATTACATCATCGAGGGCGTTCACTGATGTGCTTTTATTGCTTCAAGTGATTTGTTAATAGGCTCTCCACAACTCAGTCTATCAAGTCAATGTTTTGGTTAAATAGGGGAAAGAGTATCTCTTATGCTGTGGACTTCTTCGTTCAATAATTTAAATTGTTTCTAGTGTGAGAAGGTATTGTTACAATTTAATGAATTAGAGCTGTAGAACTCAAGTTACTTTGAAGTGGTCATGATCAGGCCAAAATAAGGTGCTTTTGTATTATAAACTCTGAAGGCTGTATTCAAAATTATATTACATCTAATTGTTCCTTACTATGAGAGAAGTTTTTCTAGAAGCTGAGACATGGCAAAGTCAAAACTTTTGGCCTATGCATGACATCTTTTTGATCTTTTCACATTTTTTGTTGAGAATTGATTTTTAATTTTCTGCCTCTTTACTATTAGATGATATGTTAACTTTAATAAGTTTAACTATACTCTGTTTTTGACCATTCTTCAAGTCAGCATATGCATATTTTGCTTTTGAGGGTTTTGAAGACTACACAAGAGAGCTAACTATTGTTGGGTCAAGCAGGTCCTGCTAGGTCGGTGCCCCTAAGCCTTAAAAGTATTGTATGTCCATGTACTCCCTCTAACAAAAACGCAATATGGGATATAAAAGAAAAACATGTAAGAAAAAATGAGGTAGTTGCTGCAATAAGATTATTGCAAAAGTGTGTTTCCTAGAAGATTTGCATGTCCATAACACAAAGGAGGAGCATGATACCCATTGATAGTTGATGGGGAGGGCCAAATAGGTCAAACTATACAACCACATTCAGGTAGGAACAAGAACTACACAACGGCCTATGGCTAGATGTATTGTCCATAAATGGCCTATGATTGGTAATGTGGGGAAATATGGCATTCGTAATATTGTAAGGTATAATATATTGGTGGACCTAAGGAAGAACACATGCTACATCCATAATTATATAAGAATATGAGCTAAAAGAACATTAATGTTTCCTCTTAGAGGCAAACTAGAACAAAAATGATTTGAAATATTTGTATGCAAATCAATCCACACCAAAATAAAGGTTCAGCCATGAAGTTGGTTGAAAAATCAAAGCTGCAAATTTTTCTTAGTAGAGTTCCCATTTACCTCGAGTGACATTTTATAATGATATCCCATTTTTGTTGGGATATGATGACAATAAATAAACCTTGTCCCGACTAAATATGTCTCTTTCTAGCTTGCTTTCTTTGAGACCTTTGACCTTCGCAATGGGGAGATAAATATCAATCATTGGGGTGGTGTGTCTATAATAAGTAGGTAGAAACATTCAAAACACGTAATCATTAGTATAGATTTTGTGACACTTCAACATGTGCAATTGATAAGACCTTATATTTTGCTCAATGATTGGTTGTTGTGCACTTTCAAGGCTTGAAACATTTGATCGTGATGCTTTTGTACCTTGATAAAATGTTCATTTGATGCATTTTGAATGGGAATCATGGACTTATTGCAGCTACTCAGGCTACGTTCTCACAATCGACAAGTGCATTGGACTCGACAGATGGTAAGTAATTCTTTAGTTCGCTGTGTTGTTACATGCAAGAAATCATAATGAACTTTTAAGGGCTTTGTTTTCTCAAAATTTGGATTGGCTTCTTGTTTGAGATTGTTCAAATCTTTTAGTTATTAGAGACATCAAAGCCGAAGGCAAGATGTAGGGCTTATTTGAAGAACTATACTCGTTTGCCTACAATTCTTGTGGATATCTTATAGGGAAAGAGAAATATGATGAAATGCATGATTTACTAAGTAGGATTTGCCACCTAAGCATCATAGTTGCACGACTCGCCGATTCGAACAAAGAATCGCGGTTCGAATCGGTCCGATTCGTTCAAATTGGCAACCTGTTCAAATTGGTTGCCTTATAAAAAAAATTGAATTGGCCAAAATAAATGAAGAATTGTTCGAATCGGCTGATTCAAACCTAACCGAGCCGATTTGAACTGGTTCGAACCGCCGATTCGAACTAGTGCATGCAACATTGCTAAGCATCTCCCTTGGTATAGTATTGTTACTGCTTGTGAGCATTGGTGGTTTCCTTGTCCAATTGCACTTTTATGTTTTCTCTAGGCCTTTTTGGCATAGAATCTAGGTGCTGTTGGCTTTGCTGCCGTTTCTATCAAAAACATGAAGTCTTTGACTTTTTAGAAAGAAGACATTCATAATGTGCACTAAAATTGCGCTTGCTGTTGATTTGAAGGTATTTCATTTCTTGATTGGGTCAGCTAACTTTGGTAAGTTTTTTCATCTTCATTGTTCCTTTGTGATGAACTTGTACTTTGGAGTTCTGTTGACTATTATTTGCTTTATACAATAGCTTCGGTGGAACGCTTTCAATGATTTTTTTTATTCCTTGATATCTTCTCTCTATTCTAGCTTTATGCTATATAGGCCTCAATCAAGTTGGGATTTTCTTCCTTTAGTCTTAAAAAGTGAGAGATCTAAGATTTTGAATCGAAGATTTCACATTAGAAATCGATACCAGCACATATTTGATTGTGAGCATGTGTTTATCTTAACATAGTTTTGTGATGAAATGGAATCATAGAAGCAAATAAAGCCTATTTTTAGTAACATGTTAGCCCAAAATCACCTTCTTTCCTTAACATTAGTTTTGCGAATGGGTAATTTCTGGCCACAATGCCTCGTTCTTAAGGTGGGTCAAATAATGATGGCAAGAACTAGAAGATGAGATGTTCCAATGGTGCTTATCACAAATGCACAATTTTTCTCACAAAAGCTTTTGTCACAAGCTTACCAGTCACCCTTGCAACCACTTAGTAAACCATGAATCGAAATGGAGCTGGTTATTGGTTTGTGCAAGTGATTTGTCGCTGCTTTTAGATGTACTGACACCTTAAACTGCTGAAACCAGCCAGCAAAAGCCTGCTGACCAGCGACAGGCAGCTGCAGGGTGGCGCGATGGCCTGCAGACTGAGCCTGCAGACTGTCTGAGACCAGCCAGCGAAAGCCTGCTGGCCAGCGATAGGCAGCTGCAGGGTGGCACGATGGCCTGCAGCGCTTGCTTCCTCTTTTCTTTTTTTTTAGCAATTCAGATGAGAAACGGGATTCCCTATTTTTTTTCCAAAAAAATGTACCGTTCGCCAAGGTGAATCGATCATGGGCATTGTATAAAAGGATGCATTAGCTGGGTGGGATTAGACTAGCTTTGCCTTTCTTGTGGTTATGATGTTCCTAACGCTGGTATTAGAACCATAGCTATCCTTGCCTATGGTTTGTCAGTTTCTTGTGCTATCAGTGAGGCAGATTCGGAGTCAATGTGGAGGAGGGACAACGCTCTTCTGGAGGAGATTTTTTCTTTTTCAGCACTGGTCCAAGCAAAATCTTCAACATCTTCCTTCCACGTGTTTTCAACGTCCAGGGAAAATCAGCGATTTTTGGAAGCTATATCAGCATGACAGGTCCAGCTAAAGTTAGTGCTTTATGAACTGATTTTCCAGCAAGGTTCAGCGCTACTTTTTCTGGTTTTCCAGCTCACTCAGAGAGGGTGCTTTCCAGCGTGTTTTCACAATCATTTTGGTCGCCTTTCAGCCAGCCTCAACCAGCGTTTCAGGCCTACCATAATCCATACTATCAGAGGCAGATTGGGCAACATGCAACCCAGCTATCAGATGACTATCAGAAAGTTAGGGGCTTTGTCCGTGGGCTCCAAGATGAGAACAAAGTTTAAGTCATAGAATCAAATAGAAGATAAATTATCACAAATTATTACATGGAATATTTTTTAAGCATAAACAGAGTCTCCCTATTGTCTATTTTAAAAAGAAAATTATTGCACGTGGAATTAGTTGGGTCCGCATAATCGATTTCGATACCATGCTAGATGTAACAACACATAGTCATCATTCACCATAGTAGAGAGGAGGGAGATAGAACACACATTGCTTGCATTGACTACCACTTATCCTTCTTGGCGAATGCTCAAATATTCCACAGACTCCTTTTCATTTCTTGTGAAGTTGGAACATCAATAGTCAGAGGAACCTCAAGGGTCATGAACGAAGGACTGGTCCAATTTTAATCACATCTCTTATGACGTCCTCTATGACACCCAAAAAGTACATCGTGATTGCGCTAAATGGCTAATGTATGGTTATCAATAGCGATGTTATTAATCAAGCACATGTGGTAAACCACCATAATTACAGTAACCCTAACGAATTACTGATGTGGCACCCTATTAACTACTCTTGCCAAGCAAGTTTTGATGTCGTTTATTATAGATGTGAAGATCATATCTCCCATTGGACCTACTTACTCGAAAAATAGCTAATGTTAGAGTCCAAATATGACTCTATCATGACCTCGGCACGGCTGGTTACCAAAGGGCCTGAGGCCTATTGTTGGCAAAGGTCGGTGACCGATGAGGACATCTGTCCCAAGTAGGGACCGGTGCGTCACAAGTAGTGATCCGGTGTGGCCGCGTGACAAGCTGTTGGAGATGCGTGTGTGTCTCGACCGTCGGGACCCTAGCCGTCAGTGACGAGATGCTAGCCGGCAAGTAGTTGGGGTGACCAAGAGGGTCACAGGTCTTTGGTGGGTCAAGGGGGGTGGTACCCTATGAGTCACTCAGTATTCACAGGTCACAAGGGCCAGGCATGCCAAGTGGACTGATCACCCACAGGTGGATAGCAGGTAGGACCCAAGGAGGGGGGTGCCTATGGTTGGGAGGTTCATTCTACACACCGGCCTTCTAGGATTCACGAGCTTGGAGAGACTTGCTTGTGACAATTGGTATCAGAGCCTCGTTCTAGAGAGAAAGTGGAGAAAACATCAATTTTCTTAGGTTTTTTTGGGGGATTGCAAAAGGAGAAGTGGGGGAATCGATGCCCTGCAATGGATCGCTGGTGAATAGGGAGCTTTTGCCGCAATTTGAGCCAAACAAACAGGGATTTACAGATCTGAAAAAGTATAGAACATGAAAAAATGAATTTTGTAGAAAACTGAAAAATGGCCATAACTTTCTCTACGCTTATCGGATTGCTATGAGATTTCGGCCGGTGCTTGGGGGTGCTGAATCGCTGCTAGGGAGGCTGCAAATCTGAGAAAAGATTCTGAAATCACTGATTTTGCTCAGAAAAACAGATTTTGGACGTTTTTTTTAGAGCTTTTGGAGCTGAAACGTCATAATTTCTCCGCCGTACGTCCGTTTGACCTGAGATTTGGCATGGAGCATCCTCACAGGAGGGTGACCTACAACAATAGGACCTTCAGCCTGTTTGCAGACTTGAGCATGCATAAGTTCGCATGGATTTGGTGCTGAGCGTGCATAAGTTTTTTCACCTATTTTCACAAAAAGTCGACAAAACTTCAAATTTTCCCGGCAACTTTTTCATCGGTCATCCATACTACGTCTTTGGGAATCAGGGAGTGATCTATTCACTGATTTATTTTACTTTCTGTTTTCCCTTTTCACAAGAAAAATCATTTTTTTTTTGTTTTTTGTGTACATTCAGAAAGAGACTTTGTTTTTCCTGTGCTTTTTGTTCGTTATGGAAAACGACCGTGTCGATATACCTCTCAGCCCTCCTGTTGCTCTCCCATCACCAGCACCCAGCCCTGTGCTTAGCCTTGCCCATAATCCGCCTACAGTGGCTGCTCGTTCGCCTGCTGGTACTTCCCCTTCTGTGCAAGCCCGCATGGATAGTGTGGAAAAGACCGTCGCAGAGATGCGGGCGATGATGGTAGTTGGTGGTTATGCATCTTCCTTGCAGTATGCTCTGCCTTATCTGTCTTTTGCTGTTCGTCCTGTGTTACCTCCACCCTACCTAGAAGACAAAGATATTAAACCTACTCGTTTCGTAGGAAACACTCCCCAACGCAATACTGATATCGTAGATCAGTGGTTGCATAAGTGGGAGGAGTATTTTGATTTGAAGTGGTCCCCAACTGATGAGGGTTGGCGGGTCCGCAAAGCTGCTTACCATTTCACTGATTTTGCTGACAGGTGGTGGCACAAGTTGTTGAAGTCAAAACAGGCTCCATCCACCTGGATTGAGTTTAAGCGAGCTTCTAGAGTTCAGTTCATTCCTCCACATGAACATGTGCGTGTGACGGATGCTTGGCTTTTGCATCGTCAGAGGCAGTACATGGTGCAGGAATATGCCGATAAGTATCGCGAGACGCTTATCAAGATCCCAGAAGAGATTCCTGAGTGGCTAGTAGTCCACAAGTTCATATTTGGCCTTCGTGAAGAGTTGAGGCCTTCAGTGTTGAATGAAGGGTGCAAGACCTTAGAAGAGGCAGTTGCTACAGCTCTCAACTTTGAAGGTAATGTGCGCACCAAGGCTGAATCTGGAGCGCCAAGCTGGCTTCAGAAGAAGGGTTCGCGAAAGTCTGGCCAAGCTGGTCAGAAAGGCTTTTCGCAGAAGGATCCTATCCAGATGCAGCAGACTTTGAAGCGCAAGACGGGATCTCCTATGGCTCGTTGTGTTTACGACAAGTCTCCCTTTAGTCCTAAGTAAAAGGATAAGGCCAAAAAGACGGATTATGCTTTTTCTGTCTTGGCAAGCATCTTATTAAAGATTGTCCTCGACGTACGGGTAAGAAGCTCCATACTATGCAACGTCAAGATGAGGGCAAGGATGAAGAAATTTTGGATGACTTGTTGGTAAGTGATAACAAGGACTGTTAGGGACCCAACTCCCTTGGGTCCCAAACCCAGACTTGAGACTGGACGATGACTGGGCATGTAGACTTGACCGGTGACTCGTGAACCTGCATGGTTGCCACGTGTCATGATCTAGGTGTGCACATGGCTTGGAGTCTCTCTCCTTGGAGGTATACAAGGGGAGGAAGGCTCAATTGCCATCCATTCTATCTACCTAGGAGGAGGTGGATGGAGAGCGTGTGCACGGCGAGGATGCTTGCTAGCGTGAGGTAGGAGATGACTGAGAGCCTAGGCGGTGGTATGGGATGCCGTCTAGGAGGGAGGTCGGATCCAGCTTGATACGGTCACAGGCCAGGGCACGGTGGGTGGACCCGGATTAGGTCCTACGGCCGGGTGGAATGTGATTCGTTCGGTCTCTTGTGGTTAACCGGCACCTGGAGGTTATTTCTTGTAATTTACGATGCTTCTGGCGGAATTCAAAATGGGCTTAAATTGTGTTTTTATGCACATTTGAAGTTTCCTTCTTCTTGCTGTTTTTTGAGCTTTTAAGAAAAATGGCAGTAGAAGGCCCTTAGTATGTTGCCACGTGGCACTGTCCAGACTCTGGACAGGTGGCAGAGGGGAGCGGCCTCTAATTCCGCTCAAATTCAAAGTATGGGATCTATATTAGAAGGGCCCCAGCGTTTTAAAAAAAACACTTTCTTGTTAACTGTCCAGCGATGGACATTTCTTCAAGAATGGTTTTTTTAATTAAAAAAACTTGTATTTGATCCTCCCTAGCGTTGCCACATGGCACTGTCTGGGTCAGGACAGGTGGCACCTTCAAGCGGAAATTTGTTCCGCTCAGGATAGGAGGCCCGAGTCTCTGTTTCACGGGCCAGGGATGTCAAATAAAGATACCTTTGACCAGGTCTCGTTGGAAAACAGCGATGGAGCCTCGTTTTTGATTTGATCATTCCAGAAAAGGAATGTTAGCTAGCGATGAGGGTATAGGGGGATTTGGCTGCCTACTGGCCAGAATTCTGGTGGGTGGCCAGTGTGCTACTGTGGAGCCAAGGTGGCAAAGTATGGCCACTTGGCAGGCTGTGGGAAAAGCATGGAGAGGGAGGCATACCTCTCCTATGCATGGTTTTTCTTGAGAAGTTGAGGTGGAGGTGTGCATCCTCTTCTTGCTCTCTCTTATTCCATTTGGCAGACATGGACAATACCATTTGGTTTGTGAAGAGACAGCAAGAGTAGTTTTGTATCTACCTTCCTTGAGTAGCTTTTGATTCTCTTCTATCATCTTTTCTTAATTCACCTCTCTTCTTCTTGTAGAAATGGAGCCTACTCCTACCACACAGCCTATGTCCCCTGCTAAAGAGGCTACAGTATCTACCTCTATTTTAGACCCTGATGCTTTGATGCTGGCTATTAACAGTCTACAGCAACAGATTGTGGATATGCAAGCTAAGCTTAGTCGGGATCAGTAGGACCTCAAGGAATTGATGCAACTAAGGCAATTGGTGCATCAACCCTTGTTCACTCCTGAAGTTTTTGCTGGGGAAAGAAGGATAGAACCCCGGAGGCGGTCTTGCAATGGCTGGATCGATGGAATTCACACTTTTCCATGCATGATTCATCCGAAGACAACAAGATCAATCTCGCCGTCATGTACCTGCGAGGTAAAGCATTTACTTGGTGGCAAGATATAAGGGGTAAGCCTGAAGTTCCTAGGAATTGGGAGGATTTTTGTAAGGCCTTTAAGGCGGCCTTCCTTTCTATTCTTGATGATTTTGAATTTTACCGTCAGTATGCAACAATCCATATGGGGAACCGGTCCCTGGATCAGTATTTACAAGAATTTCAGGAGGTCTATTCTCGTTTTGCAACTAGAATAGATCCCTTGTTAGTAAAGTTGCATTTTATATTGGGGTTACCAAGAGACTACCAGCTAGAGGTCAGGAGGAACCAGCCTCTTACCCTCGAGGATGTTGTTCGCTTCGCCAGAATCTACGATGATACTCGTACGATGGCTAAGCCTGAGACTGGTGTCTTGCCTGACGTAAAGGGTAAGAAGCCTTTCTTTCCAAAGAAATCGAAAGGCAAGGCAAAGAAAGGGGCTTCAGGTTCAGGGAAATCGAAGAAAAGATCTACCTTGGACCAGGAAACCTTTATGAAAGCCAGAAGCGACAATCTATGCTTCAATTGCATGGAACCAGGTCATGTCGCGAAGGAATGTCCAAAGAAACGGAAAGCTAAAGGGGCATCTTTTAAGACGCCAGGTAACTCTAGCATATCTAGTGTAGATCTTTCCTTTGCTGGTAATTCTGTGTGTGAGCATTGTTGTTTTAATACGGCTGTTTTTGGCCCTCATGACCTCATTCGGATGAAGGGGGTTGTGGGTGGCCAAGTCGTAACTGTTTTATTTGACGATGGTTCCACACACAATTTTATTAACGCTAATTTGTTGCAGAAGCTAAAGGTGGAAACAAGGCAAAGTGACCACTGATACACAGTGAAGCTGGCAACTGAAGCAAAAAGCCAAGTTTGGCACCAGATAGTCCCACGTCAACCAATAGAGATTCAAGCCTATAAGGATAAATTAGACTTTCATATTATGAATCTAGATAGGGTAGATGTTATACTCGGAAAGGAATGGTTCTATGAGAGGAACGAGTCTATGAAGAAAAACTATGTAACACACAGTTTGTCGTTCTTGCATAACGGCTCACTCATAGAATTGAATGGAAATGTTGATATTTCTACTCCGTATATGCTTTTCGCTTTGGAAACTGTTAAATGCATGGATATTGTTGATTGCAGTTCTTATTTATGCTGGTTAAAAGATTTTACTTACCATGAAGAACGTAGTTTGCAATTTTACAATCACCGGAAGGTGAAATTTTTAGGAAACTAAGACAAGAATTTAACGATGTGTTTCCTCAGCATCTTCCTAAGGGTCTTCCCCCCTCTAGGGGTGTTGACCATGGTATTAAACTGATTCCTGGTAGTTCTCTTATATTGCTGTATCCATATAGGATGAGTACTACTGAAGAGGATGAGGTTTATAAACAACTGCAAAATTACCTTAAGATGGGCCATGTTAGGCCTAGTAAATCTCCTTGTGGGGCAGCTGTGCTCCTTGTTGATAAAAAAGACGGAGGTACTCGTCTTTGTGTGGACTTTAAAAAGTTGAATAAATTAACGATTAAATACCGTTATCCCTTACCGTGAATGGACGAGCTGGTGATCGTTTGCATGGTGCAAAGTACTTCACCAAAATCGATTTGAGATTGGGGTATCATCAGATTCGCATAAAAACTGGGTTTAGGACTAGGTACGGCCATTATGAATTTCTAGTTTTACCGTTTGTCTTGACAAATGCTCCAGCGACCTTCCAATAGATGATGAACAACCTGCTTCGTCCATACCTGCGAAAGTTCGTAATAGTCTACTTAGATGATATTCTCATCTATAGTAAGACCTTGGAGGAGCATGAAGAGCATCTCAGGACTGTCTTAAAGTTACTTAGGCAGGAGAAGCTTTTTGCCAAGGACAAAATGTGTGTTCTTCCAGAAAAGGTTGTTATACCTTGGTCACATTATTTCGGACCATGGGTTGGAAATTGACCCAAATAAAGTCCGACAAGTATACGTGAATGGCCTATCCCTAAAACCATCTAGGAGGTTAAGTCCTTTTTGGGCTTTACAGGGTTTTCTCATAGATTCATCTTGAACTATGCATTAATTGCATTGGCATTGACGAATGTCCTCAAAGGGGAAAAGAGTTAGCCGGCACAGTAAGTTCAATCCTCCGGTTATTTGGACTGAAGAGTTGAATCAGAGTTTTGAGAACCTCAAATACTGTGTAACTACAGCGCCTATTTTACACATAGTGGATCCTAACAAGCCGTATGTACTTGAAACGGATGCCAATGACTATGCTATAGGCGCAGTCCTATATCAAGATGGTAGGTCGGTAGCTTTTGAAAGCAAAAAGTTAGACCCTGCTCAAAGGCGGTATTCCACCTATGACAACTTTTTGTTGTTATTCATGCCCTGAAAGTTTGGAGACATTATTTGTATGGCTCCTAGTTTACTATAGTTACTGACCATCAAGCGTTAAAGTATATTAACGATGCGGTCGACCTTAGGGGTCGTAAGGCCAGATGGTCAGAGATGCTCCAAGAATTTCATTATGACATTGAGTACCGGAAGGGTACTTCTAATAGTGTTGCGGATGCCTTAAGCCGAATTGGAGAGGTTAATCAGTTAAGCTTTTCTGAGATCCAATATGAGTTGTATCTGTCCTTAAGAGATTTGTGTAAGATCGATAGGTACTTCGGTCGTATTTGGCTAGACGTCCTGGTAGGTTCTTCTAGATCTAGTGATGAGCTTGGAATGCAGGATTCCAAGATTTCTCCTCAGGACAAGATACAGAGAGACTATTCCATTAGGAATGGATAACTTTTCCGGAATGGAAAAGTTTGTGTGCCAGAAAATGATGATATAAGGGCCCAAATCCTGCAAGAATGTCATGACAGCCCGTGTGCAGGGCACCATGGCGCTCAAAGGACGCTTGACTTAGTAAAAAGGAACTTCTACTGGCCAAACTTAAAAAGTCAAGTGGAGGCATATGTTCGCAAGTGTGCGCAATGCCAAGTTAACAAAGCTGAAAGACTTAAGGCAGTTGGTTTGTTAATGCCCTTGGAAATTCCCGAAAGAAAATGGGAAAGTATTTCCATGGACTTTGTGGTTGGGCTACCTCGGACGGGGAAGCAAAATGATGCCATTTGGGTAATAGTTGACAGGTTAACAAAAATGGCGCAGTTCATACCAACCAAGCAAACTGTCAAAGCTTCGGAACTTGCACAACTTTTCGTGGAAAAGTTGTTCAGGTTGTTTGGTTTGCCGAATGATATTGTTAGTGATCGAGATCCAAAGTTCTCTGGCAAATTCTGGCAAGCGGTCTTTGAGAAATTAGAGACCACTTTGAGTTTGGGGTCATCAGATTATCCTGAATCGGATGGTCAGACAGAGAGGACAAACCAGTCTATGGAAGACATGCTTCGGGCATATGTTTCCAGAAGACAGTCGGATTGGGAAAGGTACCTTCCAATGATTGAATTTGCGTATAACAGCGCAAAGCACTCAGCGACGGGTTTTAGTCCATTTTCTCTGATGATGTATGGTTTCCAGCCTAGGGCTCCCATTTCAGTGGGCCTCAAAGGCCTCAAGGTGAAGGCAACAGTAGATTTCCTACATGATATGCAAGAAATGTTGCTTGTTGCTTGCGAAAACGTAAAAAAGGCTCAGGATAGAGCCCAGTTTTATGCTAATCAAAAGCGACAACCTAGGGTCTATGAGGAGGGGGCTCGACATGTAACTGAGTACTTGGTTTGTTGGAAAGGAAGTTCCGAGGACGATGATACTTGGGAGAAGGAACATGACCTTAAACTGAGATTCCCTAGATTCCTTCCTTAAATAAGGAATTTTTTAAGGAAGAGGGAATGTTAGGGACCCAACTCCCTTGGGTCCCAAACCCAGACTTGAGACTGGACGATGACTGGGCCTGTAGACCTGACCGGTGACTCATGAACTTGCATGGTTGCCACGTGTCATGATTTAGGTGTGCACATGGCTTGGAGTCTCTCTCTTTGGAGGTATACAAGGGGAGGAAGGCTCAATTACCATCCATTCTATCTACCTAGGAGGAGGTGGATGAAGAGCGTGTGCACGACCAGGATGCTTGCTAGCGTGAGGCAGGAGATGACTGAGAGCCTAGGCGGTGGTATGGGACGCCGTCTAGGAGGGAGGTCGGATCCAGCTTGATACGGTCACAGGCCAGGGCACGATGGGTGGACCCGGATTAGGTCCTACGGCGGGGTGGAACATGATTCGTTCGGTCTCTTGTGGTTAACTGGCCCCTGGAGGTTTGTAGTAAGTAGGATTGTAATAAGGACACTCATCGTGTCATGACTATTTCGGTGCGGCGGCTTGTTCCAAAGGCACCAGTTTGTTATTTGTCCACCAAGGCGTGTGGAGCTTATCAGTTTCCTGATAGTGCACTGATACGCATGAGGGGGAAGCTGGAAGGTCATGACGTGCTCGTCTTGTTTGACACCGGTTCCTCGCATAATATTATCAATTCCCCCGCTGTGAGGAAGTTTCGCTTAGCTACTGTTCCATCTGATTACCGGTATACTGTTGAGATGCCAGATGGTAAATTCGCTTCCGAAGAGGGAAGGAAAATCTGGTCACTGATGGACTATCTTGTATACTGCATCAGATGAGCTTTACTGTGGTTGACAGTGGTCTCATGGAGGAGATTAAGAAGGCTCAAGAAAATGACCCGCATTGTCAGCGTGTGTGGCCTTCAATGCGCACAAGGTAGTTGACCAAACAGAAGAGTCAGTCAAGGCTGTTGCTTCCGTAGA
Source organism: Diphasiastrum complanatum (assembly GCA_029204225.1). Taxonomy (NCBI): domain Eukaryota; kingdom Viridiplantae; phylum Streptophyta; class Lycopodiopsida; order Lycopodiales; family Lycopodiaceae; genus Diphasiastrum; species Diphasiastrum complanatum. Next base: position 9,175 of record MU832256.1, on the reverse strand, counting down.
GGCCCACACCAGTACATATCTAACATACACCGTGAAGGATGGTATGTTATTGAGAAATGGAAGAGTTTTCGTGTTAGACGTTAAGGATCTTTATCGTAAGATACTTCATGAATGCCATGATAGTCCTTGCGCAGGGCACCTTGGTATTGATAAGACTAGTGAGCTTTTAAGAAGGCATTATTTCTGGCCACGATTGCAGCGGGATGTAAGAGAGTACGCCCAGCGTTGCACGGCTTGTCAAGTAAACAAGGCCGAAAGAGTAAGTCCTCCGGGCTTGCTACATCCACTTGAGATACCTACAGGAAGGTGGGAAAGCATCTCTATGGATTTTATTGTTGGGCTACCCAAGACCCAAAAGGGATTCAATTCCGTTATGGTAGTGGTAGACAGGTTTTCCAAGATGGCTCATTTCATTGCAACGACCAAGAAGGTCATAGCTCCGCAAGTGGTTGAGTTGTTTATTCAGAATATTGTCAGGTTACATGGTCTTCCGAAGTTCATTGTTTCTGACATGGATCCCAAGTTTACGGGAAATTTCTGGATTGAGGTGTTCGCCAAGCTGGGAACACAGCTGCGGATGAGTAGCTCTGAGCATCCTTAGACGGATGGTCAGACATAGCGAGTGAATCAGATCTTGGAAGATATGCTTAGGGCATATGTTAGTAGTACGCAAACAGACTGGGTAAAGCATTTACCGCTATTGGAGTTCGCGTACAATGATAAGAGACATGTGTCCACTGGATTGAGTCCATTTGAGCTCAATTATGGTTTCAGGCCACTGAGTCCTGCAATCATAGGGATTCCGCATAGGGTACCTAGTGCTATAGAGTTTTTGGCTCAGATGCAGCAGAAGCTAGAGTTGGCATGAGATAACTTGTCCAAGGCTGTAGCTAGGGCAGAGAGTTATGCTCGTGAGAACCGTACCTATCGGGAATTTGAGAATGGAGATTGGGTGTATTTACTAGTCCCTTCGAAGTCGAAGGTGCTACGCATAGGAAAGTGCGCCAAGTTATCTCCTAGTATTGTGGACCATGGTTGATTATTAAGAAGGCGAGCCAAGTAGCTTATAAGCTACAACTACCTGTGGGATGCAAGGTGCATCCAGTATTCCATGTTAGCAAACTGAAGAAATGTTTGCACGATGGCGGTAGCCTGGTGGAAGGTCTAGTGTCTCTTGAGGAAGAAAGACATCACAGGTTATGGCCCAGACAGAATCCTAGAATTGAAGGGAGCGACGATTGCGGAATCGTCTCTTTCAAGAGTATCTAGTAACTTGGAAAGGGCATCCGTTGTCAGATGCTACCTGGGAGAGGCAACAGGTGTTGCGAAAGTCTTACCCAGAGTTTGTCCTCGAGGACGGATGACTTGCCGGAGGAGGGAAGGATTGCTAGAGTCCAGTTACGACTCTATCACGACCTCGGCACGGCCGGTTACCAAAAGGCCTGAGGCCTAGTATTGGCAAGGGTCGGTGACCGACGAGGACATCTGTCCCAAGTAGGGACCGGTGCGTCACAAGCAGTGATCCGGTGTGGCCGTCTGACAAACTGTCGCAGATGCGGTGTGTCTTGACCGTCGGGACCTTAGCTATCAATGACGAGATGCTAGCCGACAAGTAGTTGGGGTGACCAAGAGGGTCACAGGTCTTTGGCGGGGCACGGGGGTGGTACCCTATGAGTCACTCAGTATTCACAGGTCACAAGGGCCAGGCATGCCAAGTGGACTGATCACCCACAGGTGGATGCCATGTGCCAGTTGACGGGAATAGCAGATAGAAGGACTCAAGGAGGGGGGTGCCTATGGTTAGGAGGTTCATTCTACACACCGGCCTTCTAGGATTCACGAGCTTGGAGAGACTTGCTTGTGACAACTAAGCTATTGAATCCCATTTCAAAGTGTGTTATAGGAACCTGAATGAAATTTAGAGGTTGTGGGAGTGCTAGTGGCCAAGTATGTGGGGCTATTTCTAATGCAGGTGCCAACATAGACAATCCATCATAGGCTATAGCCTTAAATTCGTGTACCAAAAGTCCCCTGATGGTAAAAATATCGTCTTCAATGTTCGACAAAATTTTAAAATCGAAAGATGTGAACATGCATATTGTAAACAAGGCATACATATGCATGACGATTTTGCATATATGTTGGTAAATGAAAAGAAGCCATATTTGAACTGTATATAGCTTATATATGTTGATGCCGAGCTAAATGGAGGAACCAAGAACGGATCTTGACATTTAATACGAACCTATCATGGGTGACTATTGCCATGATAAATCTACAGTAGGATTTGGTGACATGGGAGAAAGCGAATGATTTCTAAGATAAGCCTACAGTAATTTGAAATTCTCCTCTCTTCCTATTTTCACTTTTTTTTTAGTCGGGCATAAGATGCCAACTTTGAATAAATTTGTTATCGAAAAGTTTTTGCATTTTAATTGAAGCAATGAACATAAAAGACATTGATGACAAGTATAACAAGAACAAGTTAGCAAGAGAGAGCCACAAAGAGGCACATTAAATTGCATACAAAGGTAACAATGGAGTAGTGGCTTGAAAGATATATGGAAAAGAGTGTATATAGAACATCATTTTTTAGTGTAGGTGAAGGAGACCAACAAGGAAGAAAACAATGAACAAAAAGATGTTTTTGCTAAGTGTAGGAGAAGAAGAAGACAGGAGAAGTTGGAACAAAATGAATTTGAACGAGAATCCAGGGATTGCTTTGCCAGTTTTCCAAAATTGATTCATAGAGCATGTAACCATTTTGTTTTGGACCTGCATAGAAAACTAGAAAACGAATTAAGATTTGAAGCTTGTGGAAGGCTAGCGATGGACCAAAGTTTGTGTATATACGTTGCTTTTATTTCTTCGAGTTGGAAATCTGGCCATCAAGTTGGAAAATGTGCTCTTTGTACTAAATTTTTTTTCCTCCTAGTCCTAGAAAGTGCTTTGACACCAAGTTATGATCAAATCCAAGCAAGATCATCCATAGTTAGAATAGTGCAATAGACAACAAAATGGAACACAACTATTCATCTCTTGTAGTGATTTCAATTCAACCATAATGTGCTTGTTTAGATATTCTTAATCAAAGTAACAATGCTAGAGCTTCTCACAACTGTCTCCTACAGAGAATTCTCAAAAAACTAGCGTTTATCAATTGATTGAATGAGAAGAGTCAAGACACAATGTCTGTTTATTATAATTAGGGACCTTTTAGGTGCATAGAGATATGTTCTAGAATGTTCCTCTTTAGGAGAGTCTGGTACCTATAGCACAAATCTACATGCTAAGTTCTCTTAACTACTTAGGGTGCAAATTATAAGGGGTTCCAAGTGACGTTTAGTTAGTTGCAAGAGTCCTTAGGTCTGTAGGAAAGCAAGAGTCAAGTCACCAAGATCTAGTTATCAATCAATCTCCACAGAAAACAAGAGAGAAGAGGCTGGGCGCCCAACTCTAAGAGAGAGAGAGAAAAAACAACAACAAGAGCAATGGAGAGCAATGCTTAGCCAAACTGTTAAAATGGAATACACAATGAGCATCTAAGTACTCTACCTGGATGTGGCCAAATGCCACCAAACCCTAAGGTTAAGCACTTACTTAATGTAGGGCTCCCCCAAAATTTAGGATAGGGCCCCTAAACAAAATTAGACCCCTAAGGACCCACGAGTTAGTACATGACCAAAATTGGGTCCAACCGAACTTAAGACAAACTTAAGATGGCCTAAATAACTAAATACCCTTGGTTACACAAATCTCGACCTTTTGGGTCAAAGTAACCTATGGATTAACTTTAGCATAGTCATTTATTTCTAACACCCTTCTTAAATGACAATGCAAAAATTGAAATCTTCATTATGTAACAAAACCAACACGTGGTATCAAATTTAAAGCTTTGCATAAAGCTTCAAATCTGACCCTAGGCAATGCCTTAGTGAAGAGGTCCGCAATATTATCCTCCGTAGGACAATATTCAAGTAAAATGTCACCATCATGAAGTCTCTCCTAAACAAAGTGATAATGGATCTCGATGTGCTTCGTCCTCGCATGAAAAACAGGATTCCGTGCAATGCCAATAGCACTTTGACTATCACTCAAGATAAGAGTGGCTGAGGGCTCGCCAAACTTCATGTCAACAAGTAGTCTTTTCAGCCATAAACACTCTGTTGTGGCTGAAAATATCGCTCTATATTCTGCCTCACTAGAAGAAGTAGCAACAGTGGGCTGCTTTTTACTTGACCAAGAAATTGCAGAATTTTCATAGAAAAAGCAATGTCCACTTGTAGGCGTCTTGATCTCCACCCCAATCCGAGTCACTAAAACCAACCAAACATGCATCATCACAAGCAGGAAAAACCAGTCCAGGACTTCTTGTTCCTTGAAGATATTGAAAGATCCTCTTCAACGCTTTCCAATGTGATGTCATCGGGGCATGCACTCATGAGTGAGACACTATAAGAAATGTCCAGTCTTGAATTACATAGGTAAATGAGACAGCCAATACCTTGACAATATAAAGTAGTGTCAAATGATTCACCATCACCTTGACTACTTAATTTAAGACCTGTCTCCATAGGTGTAGCAACCGGCTTGCAATCTTCCATCATGAACCGCTTCAAAATCTGCCCAATGTAGCGTTCTTGAGAGATGAAAATTCCAGCCCCTTCTTGTACAAATTCAAGACCAAGATAAAAGTGCAATAAGCCTAAATCTGAGGTTTCAAAAACCATACCAAGATCAAGTATTACGGCATCAATCTGCTGCTCATTACTTCCCGTAATAATAATATCATCAACATAAAGCAAAATAATGATGATATAATCTGAGTATGCTTGACATAAAGAGTAGATTCGCTAGGACTATTAGTAAACCCTGGCTCACAAAAGTAGGCATGTATCTTTTGATACCACATCCTCGGAGCTTGCTTCAGTCCATAAAGTGCCTTCTTGAGAAGACAAACTTTATCTTCTTGGCCTTCAACCAAAAAACCAGCAGGTTGTTGAAGGTACAATTCCTCATTGAGATCACCATTGAGAAATGTTGTATTTATGTCAAGTTGCCGCAAACGCCAACCAAAATGGGCAGCCAAAGAGGTTACTACTCTCACGGTAGCCATCCGAGCAGTAGGAGAGAAAGTCTCCTCATAATCAATCCCCTTTTGCTAAGCATAGCCTTTGGCAACGAGCCTTGCCTTGTACCTTTCAATGGTACCATCTGCCTTATACTTGATTTTGTATAGCCATTTAGAACCAATTGCCTTCTTCCCATGAGGAAGATCAACAAGAACCCAAATTTGGTTCTTCATAAGTGAGTCATACTCATCTTGCATCGCATCCTCCCAACATTTTCCTCCCTTGGCCTGCTCATAGAAAACAAGTTCTTCCGCAACATCTCCATGAGATGTAAGAGCAAAATCTGAAAAATCAGCATAGTCCACTGAATCCCGCAAAGTCGACAACAGCCATCGTGGGACTGTTTTGGGCTGTCCAACAGCCATGTCTCTTCTTACAATTTGCTGTCCAAGATCCTCCGACACCGCACTTGGCTGTCCAAGATCTTCCAAAACTGGTCCTTGCTGTCCGACAGTTCCTGCAGGCTGATTTTGAGCAACAACGGGCGGTTCTTGATGAACATTAGGCTCTAAACTTGATGAGGTGTTGGGCAGGTCGTAACTGGTTGATTGCTGCCCCTTATCTCCAGCAATGGAAGATGGTACCAAATCTGGAAAAACTTCAACATTCACACTATGTGGGCTGTCCCCCTTCAAGAAATGAGTTGGGGCCACATCCAATGAATTCTTTTCATCAAAATGCACATCACGACTAACAATAATCTTGTTAATGCTCAAATTGAACAGCCTATACTATAGCCAACAAAAATGCATTTAACTCCTTTATCCTCAAGCTTTGTACGAAGTTTATTTGGAACAAAAGCATAAGCCGTACAACCAAAAATGCGAAAGTGAGAGATTGTAGGCTTCTTTCCATACCAAACTTCATAAGGAGTTAATACTTTCAATGCTTAAGTAGGACAACGATTGCTTATGTATGCTGCCGTGATAACTGCTTCATCCCAAAAGTTGTGAGGCAGCCCCTTTGCTTTGAGCATGCAACGTGCCATCTCCATAAGTGTGCGATTCTTTTGCTCGGCAACACCATTTTGTTGAGGCGTATAGGGAGTTGTCATTTGATGTAGAATTCCCTTTTCTCGAAGAAATGCACCGAACATATTCTTAATGTATTCCCCTCCTCGATCGGTGCGTAGGGTCTTGAAAGAATGCCCAAACTGATTTTCCACCATTGCTAGAAAATCTTTGAAACGTTGAAAAACTTCCGATTTAGCCTTCATAGGATAGATCTATGTAAAACGGGAAAAGTCATCAATAAAAGTCACAAAATAGATGCACTTTCCAATGGATTCGGTCCTCATTGGACCACAAACATCACCATGAACCAAATCAAATCTATCAAGAACCCTTATAGTTACATCAATTGGAAAAGGTTTCCTTTGAAACTTTCCAAGTATGCACCCCTCGCATACATGCCCTTCCGGCTGCTCAATAGTAGGAAAATCTTCTACCATATTAAATGTCTTCAGCTTCTTCAAACTTGCAAAGTTGAGATGCCCAAACCTTGCGTGCCACAATTCAGCCAACTCCAATAATTGTGATGTAGAAGCAACAAGACATGTAGAGGGAATTCGTCATAGGTATCCATAATGAATAAGCCAGCATGCATCGTTCCCGAAACAATAATCAAGAGTGATCTTTTAGGATCCTTGACAAGCCACTCATCTTCTTTGAACTCACCAACTAGTCCTTGCTTCAACATAGTTGAAACCGAAAGAAGATTCTTCTTGATTCCCGGAACATAAAGCACATTCTTAATGTACTTTTCTTCACCATTAGGCAAACCATTGACCAAATCCCACAACCCTTTCGCTATGAGAAGATTCTTCATCATGTAACTCCACAGGGAGTAGTTTGTGCCATCCAACCGATCTTCACTAAACAAAGAACCGATACAAAATTTCAGCTTGTAGTAGATAGGAAAGAGAGCCTTTCCACAACCAAATCTACTCAAAAATTTGCAGCAAACAAAGAGCTAAAAGTAGGAGCACAAGATGTCTTTCAATCTGCAACCAAAGTGCCTAAAAGATAATGGATAGATGGCTGTCTTTCTGCACAAAAAAACCAGCTTCTTGAAAATTAGGTTAGCTTCGATTGAAGCCTACATCAAAACCCAATTAGGAAGCCAAATAGTGTGATCAACACACACTCCAATATGGCTGTTGAAAGCGCCCTACTACTTGCTGAGAATGTGCATATTTCCAGCCACCAGTTGACCTAACCCTGAATAGGGTTTGCTGAATTTTGGGCGCCCTCCTACACAAATGCAAACTTGAAAACAAAAACAGCAAGATAAGGAGACACCACAACCAAAAATCAGTAGCAGATTTTTGGGCGCCCTCCTCCAAACAAAACTTGCCAAAAACTGGTTGCATAAAAATCAGATTTGAGATTCTGATTTTTGGGTGCCAAAAATTGCTCCTCCAAGATCTCTGATGGCCGCCCTCCTTCAACCTGAAAAGAGACAAAAAAGCTGATCCAAACTCCACTTGAAAAGATCAACAAGATGTTGAAATTTCACACCAAAAAGCAGAGAAGCTCCTCTTCTGGTAGGGCGCCAACAAACAAGCTTGCTGCAGATCCGGTAGCTCTGATACCATGTAGGAAAGCAAGAGTCAAGTCACCAAGATCTAGTTATCAATCAATCTCCACAGAAAACAAGAGAGAAGAGGCTGGGCGCCCAACTTTAAGAGAGAGAGAGAGAGAAAACAACAACAAGAGCAATGGAGAGCAATGCTTAGCCAAACTGTTAAAATGGAATACACAATGAGGATCCTCTACCTGGATGTGGCCAAATAAGAAATACATTAAGAAATGCACCGAACGTATTCTTAATGTATTCCCCTCCTCGATCGGTGTGTAGGGTCTTCAAACAAGGCCCAAACTGATTTTCCACTATTGCTAGAAAATCTTTGAAATGTTGAAAAACTTCCAATTTAGCCTTCATAGGATAGATCCATGTAAAACGGGAAAAGTCATCAATAAAAGTCACAAAATAGATGCACTTTCCAATGGATTCGGTCCTCATTGGACCACAAACATCACTATGAACCAAATCAAATTTATCAAGAACCCTTATAGTTCCATCAATTGGAAAAGGTTTCCTTTGAAACTTTCCAAGTATGCACCCCTCGCATACATGCCCTTCCGGCTGCTCAATAGTAAGAAAATCTTCTACCATATTAAATGTAGGACCCCAACCAAGTGTGGCTTGAGGGGGGGTGTTGGAATATCAATCCACACTCTAGAGAGAACTATCAAACAGGGCGGATAGCTCAGTGGTAGAGCATCCCATCCGGTATGAGGGAGGTCCTGGGTTCGAATCCTAGTCTGTCCATCCATATTATGATTTATGGATTTCTAACATGGTATCAGAGCCAAGTTAGACCTAACAGTTCATGGTGTCAAAGCCATGGTTAGGTGGCCCAAGTTGTGGGGCAGGTGACAGCTAGGACTCCAACCAAGTGTGGCTTGAGGGGGGTTGTTGGAATATCAATCGACACTCTAGAGAGAACTATCAAACAGGGCGGATAGCTCAGTGGTAGAGCATCATCCCATCCGGTATGAGGGAGGTTCTCGGATTCGAATCCTAGTATGTCCATCCATATTATGATTTATGGATTTCTAACAAGGTCCAAGTACCCTAATGTTATGTTCTATATTGTGGCTCCAAAGGGCCCATATAGTTGTTTATGGCCTTAAAATCATGTGTGTAATGGCTTGCAAAATAACTCATTTGCTTATGTTTTTTAAGTGGAGTCATCTTTAGCATTCACAAGTCTCAAAAACATTGTTTTTGACAGATTATAATCTGTTGCAACAAATTATGTTCCTCTAATTCCAAATCCAACATTTGGTTTATGAGAAAAAAAAAGGAAAAACTTGAATAGCTAAAGTTAGGAACTTTTATTGCTATTTAAAATTGGACGCACATCATGTTATGAAATCATAGAAGCTTCTGCTTATTTCGCAATGTTAAATATTGTATAGCAGTACCTTTCAAAAGATATAGAAAATTGGATGCACCATGATGTCGAGTTAAAATTT
>MU832255.1:0-80739 GCA_029204225.1 Diphasiastrum complanatum | reverse complement strand
CTTGTTTTTTACTTTATGTATTTTTCATTATGAATGTCGCTGTATTTCTCAACTCAATTTTGTGTGTGTTTGCAGTCCTCGATTGGTGTGTACACATGTATGTGTACACATGTAATGATGTGTATAAATTCAGAACAAGGATTTACTCAAACTCAATCTTACAAAGGTAGTATATGTGATCCTAGGAAATGAATAAGGCTGAGTTAGAAGCAAGGTCAATATTAGGAGCTCTTTCTCCTGATGTCACTATTATGGATTTTCCAAAGGTGTTGCATTTTTATAATGAGATATCTATTGTTAAGAAGAGATCAAGCCGATGGGAGCACAGACCAAAGAAAGAGAGGAAGTCAGCACGGCCACAAGAAAAAACAGTCAAATCATTAGAATAAAGCATAGTTTGTAAAAAAAAGCCTAGTGTTCGGGGCTCATTTTTATTGTATAAAAAGCTTTAAACATAGTACATTTATTTATATTAAATCTTGTGTGCTTGGTTTTGCATATCATGACTCTTCTATCAATCGTACCTAGATCTTTGCATTTTGTAAATTGTTCTTGTCTTTTTTGTATCTGCAAAAGAAAAAATGTTTTATTGAATACTGTATAAAACATAACTTTGTATTTGCTTATACATTATTGCATTAAATAAAATTAAATATTAAAAAACTTACCAGTTTCCCATGAACAGAATGAATCTAAAGTATTCAGGAAGCTCGTATTGTAATAAGACAAAGCTCTGTTCGGATATAGTTGAAAGGCTCCATTCTTCTTCAACTTCAATAGTGGTAATGAATTCGTCATTGTATGTAATGTCAATTTGCTTTCTATGACATTTCTCTGTTTAATTTATTGGTACCAACCTTTGTCCATAAGTTCTGACAATGTATCATCTGACAAATCCTTACAAACAAATAATGTCGGTGTTCTATGCACATTTGCAATCGAAAAAAAATCAACAAATACATTCAAAGAAATAAACCAACTTAATCGGACATTTTTGGACCTAGTACTTGTTTTTCTTTTTTTTTACATCAATAAAGAGCTTGCATCGAAATGATTCTGAACCAATGTTGTCAGGAATAATCCATTCTTCACTATCCAAGCTTGGAAGTGGAAGGGCCTCAAGATTCCCAAATCTTCCATGCATATCTGGAATGTAAAGTGATTAATAAAAATAGATTCCACTATCTTTTTCTATATCTGAATGTATAACATCCAATATACCTGCAAGTGATTGTCGCGGGCTCCCATTCCTTTATATTTGATGGATATAAATCTCCATGATAGAATAGATATGAATTACCAAATTGATATCCAAATTCAGTCTGCTAAATAAAAGTAAATTTGCATGAAATAATAGAGTTGAATTTAGTTGCATAAAAATAAGACCGCCATGATACTTACAATTGCATTTTTTATAATCATTTGGATTGACGGATTGAATACTCAACTCAGAATGCATATAAATATATTGAATTAACACTTCTGAAATGGATTGTCCACCTGGTGATGCTCTAAATTCAAGAATCCTAGATTTCCAATAGGCCCTAAAAGATAACTTGGATTGTTTTCTCTTGATGATGGATGCATTAATACCCATGTGTTTTTGTCGTATTTTTTTGGTAACCAATTTTCGGCTTCATCTTTCTCATTATAAAGAATGACAGAATCTATTGTGGATCTGGGTCTCCTTGATGCCATGTTTTCTCTCTCTCTCTCTCTCTCTCTCTCTCTCTCTCTCTCTCTCTCTCTCTCTCTCTCTCTCTCTCTCTCTCTCTCTCTCTCTCTCTCTCTCTCTCTCTCTCTCTCTCTCTCTCTCTCTCTCTCTCTCTCTCTCTCTCTCTCTCTCTCTCTCTCTCTCTCTCTCTCTCTCTCTCTCACACACACACACACACACACATAGAATTCAAACTTTACCGTTAACTATAACTATGCAAGATTATTGTGATCACAATATTCAACCAATGTGGTTACTATTATAAACTAGTTTGTAACTATGGTCTAGTTTGTAACCATTCCGGGTTAGTAATTTAACTAGAAGAAGTTGATTCGGAACAACATTGTTCTCTCCAGGCAGCACATGTCAACCAATCATATGCATAAGAGCTACCCCGACGGCAATTTAAAAAATTCAAAAATCCTAAACCAATTTGCTAGTCTCGATGAGTGTAGTGCATTTTTCTGGTCAAATTTCAAAATTTCAGCAACTACAATCATTGATGCTGATTTTCTAGAAGAAACTGTGCTAGATGTATCTCATATGTGCAAAATCTGCTATTATGCCACTTTTTACTAATATACGAATGTGGCTATGTTAAAGAGTAGCTATGAAATTCTATGGCATGTTCAAATGTCATAATCAATTTTCAAATGACAGTTATATCAGACATGTGAAGAATTGAAAAAGATTATCCATGTTAGATATAAGGGTCTTACGTTTTTTACATCAAGCATCTAGGTGTAGGATGTTGATAGGAATAAATTTGGCATAGATGGCAAATTATGCATTTCCACTTGTAATGCCACTATTGAGCCAAAATAGAGTAAGAGGCTAAACACTTGCCAATTAGAGTGTAGACAAGTGTAAAGTTTTTGTTTGATGAATTCCAAGAGGTCCAATAGGATTTAGAGGTGGAACCTTGTGAGGTCCAATAGGAAATTGAGGTGTGCTTGAATATAGTCCAATAGAATTAAGAGGTGCATGGATCAATGATCCAATAGGATCAAGAGGTGACAAAATATGGTCCAATCATAGTTAAGCATAGTGATAGCTCGTGGACCTACTAGTATCATTGTACTCCTCATTTTGAAGCTAATTGATTTGGTGATTACATGGATTTTGTGAGTTATTGGATTTCTAGCTTTCTCTCTCTACTCGAGAGCTCATGATGCATTTTATCTCTCTACCCGAGGAGAGCAGCTTGTTTTTACTTAGATTATTTTTTGAATACTTCCCACATGTGTGAGTGAGAGTTGGAAGTGATTGAATGCATGTAGTAGTGTGTTTTTGCCATAGGATTCAAGATTGATCTTGAATCTCAATCTAGTCTTGATCTTGGCGCATCTACACACCTTAGGAGATCACAAGTACATGTAGTGGACAGTCCAAACGTGTGAAATTCAACATGGTATCAGAGCCTACCTAAGGTTACCATGCATTTTGATCCATCTAAGTGAAAAAAATTTCATCAATCTTGAGCTAGAAGTTGTCAAGGCCCATTTTCCTAGCTATCTTGTTCAATCTTGGATCAAAAGAGATCAAAAGGACATTGATTGGGTCTGACCTGGTACTGTAAGGAATCAGGTGCTTAGACACGTGTGAGGAACATCCAATTTCAGTTTGGAAGTTCTCTCTCATGTTTGATCCATTTATCTTGCTTGATAGCTTGTTTTGAAGCTATTTTTGTCTAGTTTCTGTTGCAGTCAGTTTCATTCCATTTGGTTGAGCTAATCAAAAGTTATAAGCTTTTGAAGAGGGTTAGGTAGGGCACCTAGACCTGGGTGGACACATTTGGTTTGGTCAAGAGATTGCTTGGTTGATCCAAAATCACAGTTGTATGCTTGCCAATCTCATTTATATGTGATCTAGGCACTGTTTTGAGATCTTAGCCATTTTGTTTCATGCAATATCATTGTATTTGAGTCAAATTTGGTTTCTTAGTGTATTTCACACGTGCTAAGAGTGTTAGATCCTAACTTTGCCTATACTCCATCATTTGATGTGAAATAGATCTTGTTTTAGAGAGATTTGAGTAGCTAGTGAGAATCAATTCACAAATTGTTGCAAGATCTTTCATAGGAGGAGATAGTACTCAATTATTGGATCTTATTGAAAGTGTGTAACAACATTCATTGTTCATCATTTGAGTTTTCTTCACTTCAAATGTCTTCAATGGGTTCATCCTTGTTGGAACCATCTGAAAGATTGACCACTTCAAATTATTCAATTTGGAAAATGAGGATGGAGTCCATCTTGATCCTTCAAGACATGATGGACATAGTTCTTGGCCTTGAAGAAGAACCACAAGTTCTTCCAGAGGTTCAAAAATACAAAAAGAGAGCTAGGATGGCTCTCCACTACATTAAGATGAATGTCTCTAATGAGATATTGAGGGAGATAGGTACTTGTACAACAGCCAAAGAAGTTTGGGATTGTCTCAAGACTATCTATGAGGCTAAGCATACCTCTAGGCTTCTCACTCTTAGGAATCAAATCTTTCAAAGTAGCCAAAAGAGTGATGAGAGTGCATCTAGTTATGTTTTGAGAGTAAAAGATATTCATAGAGAGCTTGCTTGCATTGGTGATTCCATCAATCAAAATGAGCTAGTTCAAGTCATTCTCAATGGCTTGAGAAGTGAATTTGATAACCTTGTCCAATCCTATGCCATTAAGGAGGAGCTACCAAGTTTGGAGGCTCTCCAAAGTGTGCTAATTTCAGAAGAATCGAGACAAGAGTACAAGCTCTTGAGGATGGACAAGCTTTCTCTCACTCATAATGATGGCAAAGCTCTCTTTGCCAAGGATAAGCACAAAGGGAGGAGCAAGAACCAACATCAACAATCCTCAAGCAAGGACAAAGTCAAATCCAAAGACAAAGATGAGGAGGAAGATGATTCCTCTAATGCTTCATCATCCAAGCTCAAGAAGAAGAAGATCAAGTGCTTTTATTGTAGCAAGAAAGGTCATTATGCCACCAATTGCTTCAAAAAGAAGAATCAACTCAAGCAAGCCAATATTACCAATGAGAAGGAAGACACTATTGCAAGTGATGGAGAGGGATCTCTTATGGTCTCTAGTTTCTCATCTACTCCTTTCAAGAAGGACGGCCTATGGTATATTGATAGTGGAGCCTCTTCACATATGTGTAGCTCCAAGGACTCTTTCTCTTCTATTGCACCTTATGATGGAGTCAAGAAATCAATATACACTACAAATGATTTTGAATGTCCTATTGAAGGCATAGGGAACATTCCCTTGAAGCTTGCATCCTCTAAAGTTCTTTCTCTCTCTAGAGTTCTTTATGTACCTAAGCTTACCAAGAATCTTATTAGTGTTGGCCAATTGCTTGATAATGGCCTTGATGTAAAATTCAATGTTGATACTTGCACTATCAAGAAGAATGATGAGATACTTGCATTAGGATCTAGATTTGGTGGCATCTATAAACTAGATCCAAATGAGTATGTGAATGCTTGTAATGTTGCTCTTGTGAACAAGCTCTCTATGGAGGAATTATGGCATAGGAGGTTGGGACATCCCAACTACAAATCCATGCTCTCTATGATCAAAGAATCCAAAGCTATTGGCTTGCCAAAGTCATTCTCCAAGAAGATCAAGCCTTGTGAGGCTTGTGCTATTGCTAAATCTCACAAAAAGCCATTTACAAGATCTTCTATCAAAAGAAAGCATCCTTGGAGTTAATCCACTCGGATGTGTATTTCTCATCAACTACAAGCAAGGGAGGAGCCACTTGTTTTGTTACTTTCATTGATGATTACACAAGATTCAATTGGATATATCTTCTTGCTTCAAAATCTATGGTGTTTGATCATTTCCTTATTTTCAAAGCTTATGTAGAGAAGCAATTCTCATTCAAGATTAAAGCTCTTAGAAGTGATGGAGGTGGTGAATATATCTCCAATAAATTTCAAGATTTTTGTGAGCTTGAAGGCATTAAAAGAGAGTTTTCTTGTGCCTACTCTCCATCTCAAAATGGAGTGGCCGAGAGAAAGAATAGATCTCTATGTGAATGTGCAAAATCTATGAGAATTGAGGCATCTTTGCCCAAAGATTTTTGGGGAGAAGCCATTAATTGTGCAAATTATCTTTGCAATAGGCTCCCACATATAGCTCTTGGAGGAAGGTCACCATATGAAATCTTATTTTTGAAGAAGCCTAAGGTTGATCACCTTAGAGTTTTTGGATGCTTATGCTTTGTCCATATTCCCTTGGAAACAAGGAAGAAGGAAGATCCTAGTGCATGCAAAGGGATCATGGTTGGATACTCATCCACCAAGAAGGCCTATAGAGTCTTTATACTCTCTACTTCTCAAGTTATTGAAAGTAGAGATGTTGTCTTTCATGAAGATCAACACTCATCATTTGAAGAGGCCGAGATCAAGAAATCTATGGATGCATCATCAATTATTGATTTTGAAGACAATCATGATGTGGTGGGGTCAAGATTTGAAGAAGACTCTCCTCGGATTTTTTCACCAAGAAGATCCATGAGAGATAGATCCGAGCCTAAGAGGCTCTCATATGTTGACAAAGGCAAACAAGTGGATCTTGATTCCACTAATTATGTTTTTTATGTCTCTCATGAAGAGCCAAAGAATGTACAAGAGGCACTCAATACCAAGGAGTGGTATGATGCCATGAAGCAAGAGTATGATGCATTGATCACCAACAATACTTGGGAGCTTGTGGATCCTCCTTCCAACAAGCATGTGATTGGTTGCAAGTGGGTATTTCGGATCAAGTTCAATCATGATGGCACCATCAACAAGCATAAAGCAAGATTATGTGCCAAAGGATTTGCTCAAATCCATGGTCTTGATTATGAGGAGACCTTTGCACCCGTTGCAAAGATGGTGACAATAAGAATTCTTATTTCTCTTGCTTGTTTTTTCAAGTGGAAGGTGTTCCAATTAGATGTATCCAATGCTTTTCTAAATGGTTATCTTGAGGAGGAGATCTATATGGAACAACCTCAAGGATTCATCAAGGATGATTCCAAAGTGTGCTTGCTCTTCAAAAGTCTTTATGGACTCAAGCAAGCACCAAGATCATGGTATTCAAGACTTAACTCTTTTCTTATCTCACTAGGATTTACTCTTAGTGACTATGATCCTTCCATGTATCTAAAGTTTGTTGATAGCAATATTGTCATTCTTCTAATTTATGTTGATGACATTATTCTTTGTGGAAGTTGTATCAAGCTAGTTGATGAAACCAAGCTAGCACTTGGATGTGAGTTTAAAATGCAAGATCTAGGAGAGATACATTACATCCTAGGCCTAGAAATTGATTTTTATGAAAATCATGTCTTTATATGCCAATCTAGATATGCTCACTCTATGTTGAAAAAATTCCATATGGAAAATTCTAAGAGCATAGAAACTCCAATGAAGCAAATTGTAAAAGATCCTAATAAAGGTGATGAAAGATCCTTTGAGGACATCACACTTTTTAGGAGTCTTGTAGGCTCCTTGATTTGGCTTACCATTACTAGGCCCGATCTTAGTTTTTGTGTGCACAAATTGAGTCAATTTATGCAAGATCCTAAGATCCATCATTGGAAGATAGCCAAGAGGATTCTAAGATATGTATCTTCTCTTGTGATTATGGTCTACTCTATAAAAGTGAAGATCTATCCATTATTGGCTACTCGAATTCGGACTTTGCAAGTGACAAGATGGATCGAAAGTCTATTAGTGCATACACTATCTTTCTTGGAGGCAATCTAATATCTTGGCTTTCCAAAAAGCAAGATACTATATCTCTCTCTTCATGTGAGGCCGAGTACAAAGCACTCACTACAACTACCAAAGAAGTGCTTTGGATCAAGAGGTTATTAATGGAACTAAAGTGCATCAAGGAGGATGATCTACCAATGATCAAGTGTGATAACATCTCGGCCCAAGCTCTTGCCAATAATCCCATATTTCATGCAAGAAGCAAGCACATAGAAGTGGCACACCATTTTGTGAAAGAAAAGCTTATTGGAGGAGAAATCTATTTGGAGCATGTCAACTCGTCCTCTTGTATTGCCGATCTACTCACCAAGCCTTTGAGCAAAAGTGCTTTCATCAAGCATAGATCTAATCTTGGAGTTATATCAAGATCAATGCTCAAATCTTCATAGATAAGTTTTTAGGAGTGTGAAGAATTGAAAAAGATTATCTATGTTAGATATAGGGGTCTTATTTTTTTTACATCAAGCATCTAGGTGTAGGATGTTGATAGGAATAAATTTGGCATAGATGGCAAATTATGCATTTCCACTTGTAATGCCACTATTGAGCCAAAATAGAGTAAGAGGCTAAACACTTGCCAATTAGAGTGTAGACAAGTGTAAAGTTTTTGTTTGATGAATTCCAAGAGGTCCAATAGGATTTAGAGGTGGAACCTTGTGAGGTCCAATAGGAAATTGAGGTGTGCTTGAATATAGTCCAATAGAATTAAGAGGTGCATGGATCAATGATCCAATAGGATCAAGAGGTGACAAAATATGGATTAATCATAGTTAAGCATAGTGATAGCTCGTGGACCTACTAGTATCATTGTACTCCTCATTTTGAAGCTAATTGATTTGGTGATTTCATGGATTTTGTGAGTTATTGGATTTCTAGCTTTCTCTCTCTACTCGAGAGCCCATGATGCATTTTCTCTCTCTACCCGAGGAGAGCAGCCTGTTTTTACTTAGATTATTTTTTGAATACTTCCCACACGTGTGAGTGAGAGTTCGAAGTGATTGAATGCATGTAGTAGTGTGTTTTTGCCATAGGATTCAAGATTGATCTTGAATCTCAATCTAGTCTTGATCTTGGTGCATCTACACACCTTAGGAGATCACAAGTACATGTAGTGGACAGTCCACACGTGTGAAATTCAGCAAGACAAATTAGAGCTATTTTTACTACGTTACTATTTTTAGTAAGTTTGTTAAATAGCAATAAGCTATTTTTAGCAACACTCATAAGTGACTTTGATGGATGATAATATCGACAATTGCTAAGTAGTTATATTAAATGGCAATTTTTTGCCATATTGTAATGATGAAATGTACTTTATATCATGATTAATAAAGGATGCCCAGGTACCTTTAAGGCACTGACTTAAGTTTCAAGGAAAGGTCCAAAGGCTAAGGGTCAATGACAAGCAAAGTTCAATTCAAGACAAAGACAACAAACCAGCGAAAATACCCTTTTGAAGATTAAGGATGTCCTTGAATAATTAGGACCATGACCTTATCATAAGGTCCAAAAAGATTCCACAAAACAAAATACGTTGGCAAGTTCTAAATCGTTCAAACAGTAATTAACCACGATCCATCAAAGATTATCGAAGAAAATTTGGAGTTCTAGCTCAAATCAAGGATTTAGTAACATTGCTTCACAATTGAAGGGGTTCTGGATAAAAGTCGATGAATCCTTATCGATTGAGGACACTGCAAAATATACGAGTCAAAATAAAATTTTGCAGGTGAAAATGCTTATAAGACATTCAGGTGTCTTGGTAGAAAAGAATTGACGAGGTCAAAACAATGGGAATGACCGAAATATACTAGGATGATCAATCTCAAAATTATGTTGAGAGGCCAAACGCATATTCATGTGATGGTTTTCAAAATGAAACAAAGAAACGATGTGAAAGGTGCTATAAGCTTATTGAAGGTCAATTTTGAAGAAAATACACTTCTAAAAGTCGTTGGAAGAGGTCCTACCATGGACTCTTCGATAAATCAGAGCCCACATATCCTTAATCGACACATGGACCTGAAACTTTTTATCAGAATGAGTAAAGTCTAATTCTATGAAATGGATTCAGTGGAAAACAACAAGAGGATGGTGTTTGGAAGTAAGAGGTTGGAAACCTCTCTCGTTCTCTCTCACAAGTGATTCTGAAAGGAGAGGCATTCATTAATTCATTCGTTCCAGTGTTCGTTCTAGTGTAGAAGAGAGGCATTGAGGGATTCAGTCTGCAGAGATAAGAAGAGGAGAGTTTTTGTTTTTGGTGAAGAGAGTATTCTTGAAGTCCAGTAATCAGAGCATAGTATCTTTGCATCCAAAGAGGAGTCGTGCATTCTGTGAGCAGAGGTTTTGTCCTTGACATTGCTACATTCTGTGAGCAGAGATCATTGTTTTCTTGGAGGGATGTGAGAGGAGAGAACAACACTCCTTATTTTTCTTGAGAAGCAGATTTATACAAACATTGCTTGGGAAGAAATTGTGCTGATCCTGCTGTTTTCAGAGAATGGATATGATCAATGGTACAACATTGGATTTCACAAGATGTTGCTGGTTCTGCTTAACATCATTGTGTAAAGACAGTAAGACATCTCTTTCTTACTCTCTTTCTATTATGTTTGCTGATTGCTCTTTCTCTCCATATCTCCCTCAGCGCAGAATAGGCCTCTTTCTTTGTTCTCTCTCTCACAGTTACTCCCTCCCTTCCTCCAGCGATATCTCTCCTTCTTCACCCTGCCTGCGCTCTTCATCCATATGCGCACCTGCTCTCTAGCTATCTGCGCTCCCCATCTGCGCTCTCCATCTGCGGTTCTGTCAACCAACTCCTCTTCAAAATCTGTCTCTCCCTGCCTGTGCTCTCCATTCGTCTCTAACTCAATGCTCCAACTCCCTCTTCCTCGCAGTCAGCCGCTCCCTATCACTCCCTTTCCGATCTCTGTCAAGAGTTCTCTCTCTCTCTCTCTCTCGTCTGATCTCTCTCTGCCGCTCTGTCTGTATCCTTCCTTCCTTCAGTGATTCCTCCCCCCTCTTTTTCTTCTTGTTTCAAAACTAATTGCTAAAATGAAGAAGACGACCCAGTAAAGATATAGATGGAACTAGCATTCTGGCAACCAATTATGTGGGCTACTAAAGAAAAATACAGAGTGACTCAAATGTGGAAGACATGACTTTATCTAAAGGACCCTCCTTGAAATTGAAGTCAGAGCATAAGGATCTGAGGTGAATCATTTATCTTTTTATTGTATTTTTTGGTTTAATCATTTGGTTAAGCATGTAGACCGCATTTTTTCCGGTTATTATGAATACTAAGTATAGTTTTTATGAATCTGAAAAAAAAAATGGATTTATGCGCTCATATTGAATCTATAACCCATAGTACACAGTAAATGGTATGTTTTTACAATCTAATGAATTACAAATTTACCTTCTGCTGTAAAAACTCCAAAAAATAAAGAACAATTAGATTTTGTTTTTTTTATAATGGAATATTATATATGCTTTTCAAGAGTTAAAATTATTAAGGATTTTCAAATGGCTATAACTTCTAATCCGTAACTCGGATCCAAATGATCCAAAAAGGTAAATTGATTCTTAAAACTCATAGAATTCACTAAAATTGAGAAAAATGACTTTTAAAAGAATTTTGTCATAAATTTTTCAATTTGAGTGATGTGTAATGCTTAACAAATATACTTAGCATGATAAATTAGCTATTGCTAATCCATTGAAAAACATGGAGAAGCTATCGCTCAAAGTGGTTGAATAACACCATTAGAGCTATATATATATTATATATTTCCAAAACCACATAGATTATCATGATAAAACCATTGAAAAAGATGGTCAAGCTTTCATAGATAAATCATGGCAATTGCATCAAAGATTGAATAAAATTAAGTTTGCTTGATTGGAGAGAATACAAGAATTAGTAAATGAAAAACATTTATATCATTGAAAAGAATATTTGAGATGGATTACTTATGAGGTGAATGGGTTCAAACTTAAGTTACCTTCTAGTATAATCTATGGCAATATCCGAACTAGAAACCCAATGACTGGCTTCATAATCATACCAAAACCCCGCTATAGTGTTATGAACACTATTAAACAACACACAAAACGTACCACAATGAGCTACGTAACGTAGATTTTATTTTTGGGTCTTTTGATTGGTCCAAGTGGAAGGAAAAATTAGAGAAAAAAATAAAAGTGTCTTTTGAGAAGGCCCTTTTGTACTCGGGAACTCTTGTAATGATTGGACCATTTTGATATATTCTAGCATTTTGATTGGTCACTAGCTCTCATGCCAACAAATAGGGATGAGTCACTCACAAAATCTCAACTTGACAAATGTAAGTAGCCTAACCTAACTCGAGCTACATCACTGACTACTTTTGGCCAAATCAAGCCTTTACATGTGTACTTGCCTATTTTGCCTCTCATGCCAAAAATGGCCTAATCAACATCAAACACTTGGCTAGATCTCTACTAAAAACTTGAGTATCCCTAACTCAACATAATTAGTCTATTTTCTACACGTGTGAACATGCTCCACACGTGTGATATTTTCTCAAAAACAACAATTGTAAAATAACAAAGCTAGATTTTGCCAATTTTTCAGAGTGTCACTCCTCAAAAACTAGCTTGGTAAGGTAATAGATCAAACAAGAGGCTTGTGAAACCTGTTGAGTGGATCCTTTGGTATGCACGTGAAGTGAAGACCATCCAAGGGATCCTCTATAGCAGAAACTTCACCATATCCATGATAAGATTTCTTTGGTAAAAATCACTTGCCATCCCCTTTGAAGAGCATTCCGCCAATTTGCCACCATTTCCTTGTGTTTCCTCCATGCTTGATGATGATCTTTGACTTGAACACTCCACTTGCATGAAGATGGCTGCACCAAAAAGAGTGAAATTTGAGGCTTCCATGCATCATAAAGATCATAAATATCAAGATCATAAGATGAGCAAATGTGATAATTATCAAGATTTTTAATTCTAGCTTGACTAGTCCACATATTATGAACTTTTTTCATGATGAATCTAATCTTGAAATCAAACAATATCTTGATCTTATTGAGGCTACATACTTGCTCAAGGATGTAAGTGCCCTTCATGGATGATTCCTTAATCTCAAGAGAAGTTTACAAATTGTCTCACAACATGTAAAAACATGATTTTTCACACTATGAGTAACAAACTCATTCTTGCTATTATTATATCCAAGAGCGTATATTTGATGACAAAACCACTTGCTTTCAAAATGATTTGGAAACATGTCTAAGCCATCAATGACAAGAAATATGTCCATACAATAGGCATCATACAAAACTAGTATTGCCTTACTTCAACCTTGAGATGTAGAGATCTCAATAAAGCAAGATGGTACATCAAATAATGGAGGAGAAGCATATGTGAATGTGCTGAAGTATATACAACCTGAAAATTGCCCTCTTTGCCATGTATTGTGATCGACAAAGACTCGGCCTTGCCTCTTGAAGATCTCCATGAAACCACGTGTTGAGAAGCCTCCTCCTCAAGCCTTGGCAAATCTCCATCATACACTTAGATTTTTGGTAGATTTGAGAATCCTACCATCATCCTCTTGATTGAGATGAGATCCTCCTTACTCCTTATATGCAAAGGAATATTGGCAAGGCATATGGATCTAAATATCCCCCAAGTATCAACTATTGAAGTCTTCCTATCAAGCACCATTGATAAGAGATACCTTCAATTGAAGTCTTCAAATAAGAAGTCACATGAAATGGCACCATCGTTGCTTCTACATAATGAAATGAGATCATCCAAATGAACAAGATAAGAGAATTGATGAGAAGTAGACCTCCTTGGCAATAACTCTCCATCTGCTTTTGCCAAAGCACCATCTTCTTGAGCCTTACCATCTTGGAACATAGGTTGAGGTAGATCACTTGCATTCTCCTCCTTGAGATGATCCAATCTCCTCTTGGCCACACTTCCACAAGGATTATCATCAATCCTGAAAATATTACCACATTTAGTCCCACTTGCAACCACATCACCATCCCTCGTAACCAAGCAAGCATCTTTTCCAAAATCAACTTGAAAACCATCATCTAGGATCTTGCCAACACTAATGAGATTCATAGTGAGATTAGGCACAAAAAGTACATCTTCAAGAATCATACTGGATTCAACTCCAATAGGTACTCTAGCAATTCCTTCTATCTTGCATTCACCATCAATAGGCATGAAAATAATCTTTCTAGAACCATTGTAAGGTGCAAGATGAGTGAAAGACTTTCTTGAACTAGTCATATGAGAGCTAGACCCACTATCTATCCACCATGAATTTTCATTTTCAAAACTAGAAGAAGAGTACATATACATCATGAGAGAACCTTCTTCATAACTCCTTTCTATCTCACCTTCACTCTCTTTAGCAAGATTGGCTTGCTTGAGGAACTCTTTCTTTTTGACATTGGGACTTAGGCTAATAAGTGCCATGGAGTACAATTATTTAATAAAGTATTTTAAACTTAGCTTTTGTAAGTTATTAAGTTGGGAAACACAACTTGACCTCAAGAAACACAAAGTGATCTTGACGACCAAGATAGTAATTCTAATGGAACTTCAATAGCCAATCAGAGTGAAGGGGGCACACCTCTCAAATCTATAAGAGGGAGCCATTTCTCTTGTATTTGCTCTCCTTTTACTCTTCCTAATAAAACTTTGTCAATTTTACTTTGGATTCTCTCTCTCTCTCTCTCTCTCTCTCTCTCTCTCTCTCTCTCTCTCTCTCTCTCTCTCTCTCTCTCTCTCTCTCTCTCTCTCTCTCTCTCTCTCTCTCTCTCTCTCTCTCTCTCACACACACACACACACACACACACATTAAAAAAACCATGGAGCGATCATTAAGGTCCGTAGGTAGGGTTTCTTTCACAGTTCACCTCCCTCGAGAAGACCAATTTCTTGAGGAGAAGATCTAGAGCCATTGATGCCTAGATAACCAAACCTAGAAAACAACAAAAAGAGAGATAACATCAAAGATGAATGCTGCACCAATCTAGGCTATTCCACGAATAGATCCGAAGCTAAGATTGACAACCTTAGCAAGCCTAGATCCCTACTCCTATTTCGTTGCTTAGCCCTCTCCCCGTTGGATCGAAGCTCGTTACTACACGACTACACATCGGTTGGAGATCCAAACCCCTTCTTTGCCCTCTAGATCCTACCAATTAGGGCGAGACGTTGCTAAATAGTCCTAGGAGTGGTTTTGTTAGTTTGCAGTTTCTCTCTTCATAAAAGATTTACTACTCGTCTATTGCGTTTTTTTCACTTTTCTATCATTTTCTCTACTCGCCACTTTTCTAGAGGCTAGACTTGATGCATCATCAGTCAGCTCGGCGAGTAATGTCCTATTACTCACCTACTATGATTATAACTCGTCGATTGCAAAATCATGAGATTCTTACAGTAACTTTACTTGCCCTCTTCACAGCGTGCTCAAAACCATCAGATCTAGCATCCTGCAGTTCCGCGAATAATAAGTCATTACTCACCTATTACTTGTCGATTCAAATTTTTCGCCATTTTTCAGTTTCCTGTCTTTTTTTACTACTCACCAATTAAGATTTCCCGTATTTTTTCTAGTATCATTACTCTTTGTATGTACAGAGCATAGTACAATACTTGATCTACTACCTGGCGGACAGGTGAGTAAAGATTTGATTTATTTCTGTTACGCACCACTTTTATTACTCACCTACTGCCTAATACTTGCCTACTATCCATTACTCGACTGCTACCTATTACTCGCCTACTGTCCATTACTCGCCCACTTTTAAAAATAAAAATAAAAATAAAAAAAGAGGGCCTCATCGACTAGTGACTTGACACGCCAATCACCCACTCAGTCGTCGGGGCCTCAGTGTATGTTCATTTTTTTCATCTCCATTATGTGTAACAATTCATCTTGTTCATCTTTGATATCTTGTAAAATTCATGTGTTATATCCATTTGTGAAATCCACCTGTTACATCCATCTGTTACTGTGACTTTCTATTTTTGTTGTTCATATTTTTTCATCCATACTGATCAGGCGCAGTAATTCTTGAGCGCTTGGATGGAAAACGATTTGATACTCCGGTAAATGGTAGCCGATTACGCAAATTTTGGCAGCCTGCTCTGCCAGTTCAACAAGCCTGATCTCAATATATTTTTTAATTTCATTTGTTTTTCAATTTTTTGTTTTCAGTCTTTAATTTGTTGACTTTTTTGGAAAAACACAGTTAAAAAATAATAAAAAATAAAAATAAGTAAATAAATAAGGAAAGACTGATGAGCAAGACAACCAATCAATGATTGGGTTGACTGTCATCTTCAACTCGGCAACAATAAAGCAAAATCGCAATGCAAATTATTTACTCTTTTCATTTTTCTTTCTTCTCTTTAAAAAAAAAAAGAAAGTTGGACACCACAGTTGTGCAACTCTTGAAGCAATCTCTTGCATCAAGACTACACTGTATTCTAGCCATGACTACCGATTTTGTTAGACTACCTTCATTTCATATGTTTTCTGATGAGACAGTTCAGCAATACACCAAACGATTGTACAATCTGGTGAAAACAATGATCTATTGAGCCCAGAGGCCATAATGAAGGACTACTATATCGGAGTACTCGATGAGATCAAGTCTAGTATGAAGAAGTTCTCATCCTACACTTCATTGCCACAGATATGTCAAGATGTGATCATTATGGAGAATCTTATCTTGAAGAAGAGCATAGATCACTTTTATCCAAATGTAGAAATATCGGATGAGAAATCAGAAAAATTTGAAGGTTCAATGCTAGTCAAGCAGATAAGAGAGGAAGGCTATAAATCATATAGGAGTGCAACAGAGTCTAGCAGATTAGGTGCAACAAACTGACCATGAACCTAGTACTTCAAGTTCCAGCTGTCATCAAACTCAAGCTCACAAGGCAAAGTTTCTTGAGAAGGACGAATGTACATATTGTTTTGAGGATTATCCAAGTACAAGATGTTCAATCAAGAATCCTTGCTTTGTACAAAGACAAAATGCAGCGAAGCAAGTTCGACAACAAGATCCGGCAGTTCAAAGGTCAAAAATAAAATCAAGCCGACAAGGAGTTTACCAAGCAGATGAATGTCAAAGTGATCCATCTGAATCACAAGTTTCTCCAACGAAAAGTGGCCAAGTGGAAGTGTTATGTCCATGACCAGTACATAGGATACAGTATACTCCTAGTCTTGGATACATGGTACTCCAGTGAAACAAGCTGTTAGTTATGCCATGTCATACTAGACGTGACCCGAAAGTAACTAATATCCTTCTGAGGCCCAGAACACACTAAATGGAATTTAGACAAGGTATGAGACAGTGTATGAATGTGTAGAGTTATCAATAGCAATTCTATGAATAGTTGGTCCATGCATAAAAGTCTATTCCAGGTGAATCTATGTATAGGGAACTTAGGGCTGTGCATGGCTAAGTGCCCAGGATGTTTTTGGCTCTATATATTGGGTCCAAACTTGCCCTACTCCACATCATGGTCCTTGATTCATTGCCAGGCTCTCACTCTACATTCCTTGGCTTGGGGGTGAGGCTTCTAGAGATTGATTGGATCTTCTACTTGGTTGGGTGGTTTCTCCATAGTGTGTTATCCTTTGTGTTTAGAATTTGTAAGTAGGATCTAAGGAGCTTCCCTTATAGTGGTATCAGAGCAAAACTTACAAGTTTGGAGAGGTGGTGCTTTTATTGGAGCTTGGTGGTATTCAACTAGTATTCTCATCCAAGGAGAGGAGCAAGGGTGCAAGTTGGTGGATCTTCCCAACCTCCCTTCGCACCCTTGCGTTAAAATCAGCATTGGATATACACTCTGATAAAAAATTTAGTGAACCAAAAACATTCACAGAAAACTGTATTTCATCATAAAATGAATTCACACAATAATTCAACAGAGTCAGATGACAAAAATGATCTGATATTATTATCTCAAAATTTGGAGTACATCGTTTTTAATTCCTCTCACATCTCAGCCTCTTTGCCAACAACATATCCTTTGGAAGTATAATAACTCTCTTACAATGGACAGCACACAAAAATGAGTCTTCAAACAAATTTCTCAAATACATCTGCCTCTTGGATAGCCAAAGCAGCCTCGCCCGTAATTATGAGCCCAAGGGAGAATTCGTCCATGATAACCTTGGTCATCCGAACAAATGGAGCTCTCGATATGAGGAATGCCGTGGATTTCTGGTATTTTCAAATCTCCTTATACCAATTCGAAATTCGGCTCTTTCTTCGACGGCGTGGTTGCGGAGGATGCATCCTTCTGAGGACCTTGCCTTGTCAGGGTGGTGGCGGTGTGGCTGCCCTTCTCTGTGTTGCTAGCTAGCTAGGACCTGTCTCATCTTGCATGGGAGTGTCCTGCGGGGGGCCTGCGGCACCTCTGGTGCTGACTGATCTCGAGGCACCTAGGGAGCTTCTAGCTGCGGCTGTGGTTGAGGGATGGTCCGCGGAAGGCGTCGAGGCTTTGAGCGACCTCTCTTTCGATGAACAGCTTTAGATTTTGGGCGTGATGTGGGTGTGACATGCTGAGAAGCCTTCCCAACGGCTTCTGTGTGGGGTGTCTGGTCCGAGCCCATGAGCAAGAACATCATGGGCCCCATTACAGGCCCTTGCACATGTCCGAGTGATTGTGTCGGAGTGGAGTCCCCTGTACACTCTCTAGCTCAAGACCAGACACATTGTCTTTTCATAGATCATGACTTCTAGTCAACCAAGAAGAACAAAGATTTAATTAAACTCTATTGTTGCACCAATCAAAGACTCCAATGACCATTGGGTGCCTACGACATTTTCGACTCTTGATTGGGTATATATGCAACCCTCTGGTAAAGGAATTCATAGGGTTGCAAAGAGAAAACATGACAACAAAGAGCACCATTGGAGAGGAAGAATTCACGAATTCAAAATCGATTGCAACGGAGATTACCTAGCCAGACTGCAACACGTCTACATGCGTAGAGATATTTTTGTTGGACACAATAGTTGCTGATAGAAATATACTTTCGCATTGTAAGTCTTACATCTTTGAATGTCAAAGATATTTTACTTGTAAATTATTGTTGCTTCATTCTATTACCTCTTGTGCAGATGTTTTTCCTTCAGATAGCTATGACTGGCAGCACATAAAATCGTTTACGGGAAAGTTCTCTACAATACATGCAAAATATGGAGTACTATTATATGATGGGCTCAAGTCTTTTGCGATCATAGGACTGGGTGTTTACTTTTACGATGACATGTATGAAGTTCCAAAGAAGAACTTTGGGACTGCAAAATTATTGCCTCTTTCTGAGCCTACAAACGATTCTCACGATTGGCCTTATGTTGATGAATTGATCATCGAATTGACAAAATTCCAACTCATCAAAGAGATTACGATGAATATAAAGCCAACATTCGGATCCAAACATGTTTACACTAGTGTCAGTGTGCATGTCGTTGTATTTGTTGCCATATTTAAAACAATACCATTTAGAAAAACAAATACATTATGGGTATGGAAAGCGACGGAATCCTCATTGTTAGACAATGTATTTACTTCTTGGAACTCACGGAATGTATATCACAAAGGTGATTTAATAAGGTGTGATATTTGTCGTGAGACGATGACAATAAGATATCACATTGCACGCCAACCGTGCTCCTTCAGTTTCGTTTATAGGCAGTTCAAGTTTGCTCACGGTCGATGGGATAGCTTGGATGCAGAGACGAGACATCAAGAATTTGAACTACCCATCCATATGCCAAATGATGAAGTGCAGGAAGTCTGTGTCAATGGTGAATGGAGTCTAGAAGATGTACGGGCTATGGTTGGTTTAATATATGCTCCATATTCTTGTTGATCGTCATCAAATAAAGCCTCAGGTTTTACGTAAGCGAACCCATATCTACGCTTTTCTTGGAGCACAAAAAAAAAAATCTATACATATGCTCCCTATAGACTTTGACAATGCGACTCGTCATCATCCCAAGGACCACCAATCATAGGCAGAGTACCCTGGGATTGGCACTCGTTTGGCAGAGCATGTTGTCCAATTATGGGTATGACATGGAATATTCTAGAATATGGCAAGAGGCTTCTGCGATAAGCCCAAACACTACACAACAGAAGTAGAGAGTCGGAAGTATTAGAAATAGGCGACCAATTGGCATCCTGTGCATGTGAGTCTACAACATTGGGCCTTAGCCTACTAAGTGCCATGGATCATAACTATTCAATAAAGTATTTTAAACTTAGCTTTTGTAAGTTCTTAAGTTGGAAAACACAACTTGACCTCAAGAAACACAAAGTGATCTTGACGGTCAAGATAGTAATCCTGATGGAACTTCAATAGCCAACCAGAGTGAAGGGAGCTCACCTCTCAAATCTATAAGAGGGAGCCATTTCCCTTGTATTTGCTCTCCTTCTACTCTTCTTAATAAAACTCTGTTAGTTTTATTGTGGATTCTCTCTCTCTCTCTCTCTCTCTCTCTCTCTCTCTCTCTCTCTCTCTCTCTCTCTCTCTCTCTCTCTCTCTCTCTCTCTCTCTCTCTCTCTCTCTCTCTCTCTCTCTCTCACACACACACACACACACACACACACACATTAAGAAAACCATGGAGCGATTATTAAGATCCATAGGTAGGGTTTCTTTCATAGTTCACCTCCCTTGAGAAGACCAACCTCTTGAGGAGAAGATCTAGAGCCGCACCAATCTAGACTATTCCACGAGTAGATCCGAAGCTAAGATTGACAACCTTAGCAAGCCTAGATCCCCACTCCTATTTCGTTGCTTAGCCCTCTCCCCATTGGATTGAAGCCCATTACTACACGACTACTGATCCGGTTGGAGATCCAAACCCCGTCTTTGCCCTCTAGATTCGACCGATTAGGGAGGCACAAAAAGGGTGCAACACTAGGAGAAGCGGCAGGTGTGGCAACACAAGGGAAGGAAACTACTCTGACAGGCACGCTACCGATGCTTTCATTCCCCTGGCAATTAAGACATATGGCACCTTGCATCGACGCTTTGAGAAATTTCTTTGCATGTGTTCCCATCGGGCGGCAGAGTGTCAAGGTATTCCTGGTTCTATTCTTGTGGCTTCTTTCAAACAAAGTATTTCCATTGCCCTGCAACAACGTGCTCAAGCCCTATCAATCCTACAATGGCCAACGACTGGGTCTGCTACATCTCATCTCCCTTCATTAGCCGACTCACCACCTCTTCACTTTTCTGATCTATTGTAGTCAGTTGGAAGACTCCCACTGACATCATCATAGTTTTTGGACCTCACCCACATCGGGATCCCCAATCTGGCATGGCACCAGGTTGTCTATCAATGTTGGTTCCAGAACTTCAAGTTGGGTAGGTCTGATCTTTGTTGGTGAGTTGGCTGCTTGTATGTCGAGTGGGTTCGGATGACAAGTGTTGAAAGCCGGAAAGCTAAGTCGTGGTTCCCGGCACCTCTCTCTCTCTCTCTCTCTCTCTCTCTCTCTCTCTCTCTCTCTCTCTCTCTCTCTCCATTTTAATATGATTAAAAAAAAATTACGTGTCCACCCGTATTAAAATAAGTATAGGATAATTCTCTATTGTGAGAG
The DNA here is from genome assembly GCA_029204225.1 of Diphasiastrum complanatum. Lineage (NCBI taxonomy): Eukaryota > Viridiplantae > Streptophyta > Lycopodiopsida > Lycopodiales > Lycopodiaceae > Diphasiastrum > Diphasiastrum complanatum. The sequence goes on along the minus strand of MU832255.1, from coordinate 59,610 downwards.
CTTTACACCCGCAAGGGTCCTGCCCGAGGGAGAGAGCCACAGGGCGTAAAGCCCTCACTATAGAGCTACCGAAGGGTGAGAGCAAAGGGCAAGGCTTGAAGGGGCAAGGTTCTCATCTCAAAAACTTACCTACCTAAACACTGACCAGGGTGTGTTGCCAAGCCATGGTATAATGCCCTACTTGAGCAAGCTTGGGAGGTGTTTTGTCGTAGGTCAAGGCCCTCACACCCATAAAGTCCTTGCCTCAAAATTTACACTACATAAACATCAGCTACACCAAGTTGTTGGGCCTTTACAGTGGGAATAATGCCCTCTCTAGGAAGCTCAAGAGGTGTTTAGGGTTACCTAATAATGCTTCTTGGTATCATCAACTTGTAGGATCCTAAAGAATCCAACCTAAGTGGGTGGGGGCGAGAATGATACACCAACCCACCTCGTGTGGGAAGATATGGTGGTTAATGGCATTTCTTGGTAGTATCAACCCATGGGATTAGAGAATCTAACTTGGGTGGCTGAGCCAAATTTAAGCATGATACTCAATATTCTCGAACTTGGATGGGCAAGCAAATTAGAGCATGCTAACATACTCACTCGCCACAATTGGGCAGATAGGCTTAATCATGGTGCAATAACCTGCTGCTCTGAAAGTATGATTGGCACGTGGCAAAATGGCATTGGGAACCCTGCTCCTCGGGACTGGCTGTTCAGCTTTGCTTGAACTCATCCTTATCTTATTACAACACAAGTATCTTGATTCTTATATTTTCTTGTGGCGTCTATTGCAACATGCTCCCTCACACCAAAAGCAGCTACTCTTCACGGACTTTTCATCTCTCTCTTTTTACAGGCTACTCGACTGCTTTCGTTTCTTCATGTCACGCAAATATCTAACGAGTGCAGCAGCTAAACGACCCATCTGCATGTTGCTTCAGTATTACTGATCTCTCTCTTTGTCTTTATCTTGTATACCATTAGTAATTACTGATCTATGAACAAGCAGTCACCCTCAGGTTTATCCTCTTAGCCTTGTTGCTGGCTACGTTAGCAGAATTGAGTCTCGATTGGCCACCCACTTCATCAAGTGGCCACCCACTTCATCAAGTAGCTACATCAGAGCTCATGTAGTTTGCATGCAACCTGACCCTCTATCGCATGAAGTCCAGCAACAGGCTTACGTGGCCTCCCATTGAACCAATTGTAGCCTCCTCATTGTTTCTCATTTGGCTCTAAAATGATTATCCCTCATAGCGAGATCCATCCTATTGTCTATTCCAAAAATTGGGCTTCCTTTCTCGAGACCACCGAGATATACGGTACGCTATCCCATCTGATGTGCCTGGTTCCTGATCTGCCTTCGAGCAGAATCGATAGGTAGTTTTGTTTCAAGTCCTTATCCTGGGCTGTCTCAGGACCACCCACTACATAGAAGAAGATTTTGCTGATCACAGTTTAATGTTTTTATTTGTAGCCTTCTAATGGCAAAACGGTTCTTCACGTTAACGCTCAAATTTCATGAATTTTTTTTTTAATTTTCATGACTGGAAACATCTGCTATGGCGTTGCTCGACCTCATCTAATGTTTATAGCTGATAATGCTAATTGAAAATGGCCTATTGAGGTTGCCTAAAAAACATTACTAGCTTAGACATTGATTTTGCACTCTAAAATATCAGTAAATTGACTTAAAACACTAGTTTTTTTCATACGAAAACAATGTTTTTTTTGGCAATACTCAGACTTCTGGCCCCATGCACCTCCATACAATCCTTACTAATCCAAAAACAACTTATTTCAAACCCTAAGATCACTTATTATACTAGGGACATGACTCTAGCATTGGTTCACAACAAAACATCAAGATTTGTCTTGATTTAAACCAACCACACACAATGATAGACTCATAATTTCAACATGATTGGCATGAAACCATTCATAGAATTAATGAACCGTGTATGGTTCAACACGGTTCTGAACCGTACAGTTCATGAACCATATGGTTTCCAAAAAAAAAATTGGCCAGAAACGCGGTGAACCGTTTGATTAACAATTAATTAATTTATTTTATTTTTTTTAAGTTCATTTTTACTCAAATGAGGCCAAAACATTAATTAATTAATTTAATCAATCAATTAATTAATTAATTATGATGAACCGTACCACGATTCATGAACCGTGGTACAGTTCACCCCACGGTTCTCAGAACCGTGGGTACTATGAAACCATTAAACTTTGTTTTATGGGTCCAAAATAACATGTATATTCATCAAAACTAACCATATACTATAGAAAATAGATTAGACCAAGAAATTAGCAGGAATATTATCGAAACTTGAGAGTAATAAACTGGTATGGCTATGGAACATGTCCCTATCATTGATTCCTAACCATGGAGTAATTGAAGATCAAAGTAATGACTTACTTGAAGGTTTTTTCACCACCAAGAAGAAAAAGCAATGACTCACCACCATTCGTAACTTAGGAAAAAAGGAAATCCCAACCAACTCAAAATCCATTTCCCAAAGGTAACAAAGGCAAAGACAAGTCGTACGTATAAATCCCAAAGGCATAGTGTCCACCAAACCAACCAATTGACATAGCAACAAGCCAAGCACCGATCGTGTGGACTGTTTGGTAAAAGGCTAAAGTAAGGGTCCTTCCACTTGGACCTGTCCTGGAGGCAAACCGAAAAGGTAAACATTTTCAAGGATCAACTTTATTAAACTTAGAAGAGGCTACATTCATATATGAACTACCTAGTCTCGAGGCCACCAACATATGTGTGAGAATTTGTCAACTCATATGTGACTAGTTTTGCGTATTTTAGGCATTTTAGAGGCCAAACTTGTAAATAGATTTCACATGGTTCTCTCACACGTGTAAAATTAGAGTACATGACCACTTTTAAGTTGAGTCCAAGTTCATTTAGACACTTGTACACACGAAAGTTCATTTTTTGCTATACTTGGCAATTTTGGCCAATATGACTAGTTTAGGTCAAGTTTTGGATAAGCTAGGCCAAATGACTCTAGAGAGAGGAGATTGATTCATCACTTTCAACTATAAATGGCAAGTAGGGCGTGGAGAATGTAGAACCTAAGAGCTATTTCACTTTTGGAAGCTTTCAGATTGGAAGCAATACTATCATCTCACTTTTGGTTCTCTTCTACATTTGTGTGGAATACTTGATGTATGCTTGTTGAATCTCTGTTTTAGTAAGGAATTAAATGCATCAATGATGTAGTACATCTTGTTTACAAAGAATAGAATAAGATCTAAACATATGTTGAATAGCTTTTGATTCTATTTCATTATGGTAGAGTGATCTTGATCAAACTAGTGAGATTGCGTAGAAATCGTCTAACAATTTTACCATCATTTGTTGTGCAATTACGATTGGCCTAGATCCACATTTAGGATCATCATTAGATCTTAAATTTTCAAAACATATTGGGCAATATAGTGCCTAGCTTGTGAAAATAAAGGGAGTTGAGACCTGGCGACTGTCCTATGGAGTACTATATTATAAAACCCTCCCCCCCCCCCCCCACTTCCCAATTAAAAAAAGAAAAAAGAGAGAGAACTAGAACAAATAGACCTTGGGATATTAATCCCGGTACTCAAAGCTAAAACCCCAACTCAACCAAAGAGATCAAACAACAGAAGAACAATTTTATAAGAGTCAATAATGATGGATTCCTAGCACTGGTTGAGCTAAGTTTCTATTTGCTTGTCTCCCCTTATAGTTTTTTTGTAAGTCAAGTTGTCTCCTCTATGCTAAAACATAGCGCTGTCTTTTTTTACTTTCACAGTTAAACTTAACAAGCTTTGCAAAATTGGTCAAGCTCTTGGACATGGGTCCCATGAGTTGTCTAGGATGGCAAAATCAACTCAAATGTCTTACATAAACCATCAAGTTAGGCACACCAAATATCTCCCAAAGGTTGTTTGTAAATATAACCATTGGTGCAAGAAAAACTATTTTTCATTTTTCATTTCTTTGAACCAAAATATGTGAGATTATCCCCTAATAGAATAAACTCACAAGTTACATGCTCTATTTAGGTAGAACTTTGCTTGAGTTTTTTGCTTTCTATATTTGTATCAAAGCTGACTTCTTGAATAAAAAATAGCTGTGATAAGTTTGCCACATGCTCAAATAATTGTACATTGTACTCAATTGGTTGTATGCACTATGATATAAGTAGAATGTGATCATCTATCTCCACTTCGTGAAAGTCAAACTTGTACTTCGTGGGAGCTCATAAGTTCTAAAGTCACATGCATAAATGACGATTGATTCTAAAGAGCCATGGTCATGATTACATTGGTTAAATGATGCATTCTATGCTAGAAAATACCACAAATACCAAAAAGGTTGGTCGTTATGAGAATATAATATCATTGTAAGATTTACATTTGAGATTATAAAAAATTGACAAATCAAATAGTTGTCATAAGAACTTGTGACAATAAATGGAACAATGAATATTGCGATTGGGGCCATGTTTTGTTAGACGACAATATTATGACCACTAGGGATCTAGAAAAGTTCGATATCACTTTATTAGAAGTTCACATATATATATTTCAGACCAGTACAAAACAAATTGAATGCATTCCATGCACTATGAGACAAGTTGGATAAGAATGGTATTTTCATCATCGAAGATGCATGCGGAGATTTTGGGCCATTGTGAAAACGGGATAATCAAGAGCCTTGAGCTCCAATTTTTGCTTGGCTTTTAATTGGTTATACACTATAACTATTGTGCATATTGAATCTAGTTCTATCAAATGTCATTGTGAGAAAATAAAAATGTGCTAAATCCAGTTTGCAAATTATCAAGAGCATCACATCTCTGCAAAAATACAAGTTTGGTGAAGATTTCGTGTTATTTGCCTCTATAAATGTGCAAATGGCTTATAATTATACATTGTAGTACCTAGTAAAGTTGAAGGCAACACATACATTTTTTACTCATTCATGCAATTGCCACAAACATGTAAAACATGTTTTTATTGTAGGAGCATTACAAACCAAATGTTGACAAAGAGAAGAACGAAACAAATTATCAAGCATGTGAAGCATGGTTTTTCTTGTAAAATCATGATTTGCAAATTGTTTACAAAAGGAAGAACCAAATGCAAAGTCTGCTAGAGCAACTAAAATTGTTAACATAGTCCAAGATTAACATGTCGCGCAAGGAGAATATTGACACTATATTAGAGTGGATGTGTAAATAAAGAGATATGCAAATTATGAGGAGAATAAACAATGTGGTTACCCTTTTGGCCTTCTAACTAAGTCCTTATAATGTTGAGTTGTTACCTTCATCAAAGAGGAGTTAGTTTCTAGGGCTTCTTCCATGTTCATATTTGGTATAAAACTTATTCCAGATCGAGGTATATGTGCATTAAAAACATGTGCTATAGTCCTAAACAATAATTGAGTTCATTAAGAGTTGGAACTAAAGGCATGATGGAATCTTGGCTTTTGTGTCATAATGTTGGGAGCCTTGTGCTCTTGGCTTGGCATACCTAATGATTTATAGTGTACATATTATAGTACGTAGTATACATATACAAGCTTGATGAATTGGCTAGATTGGCTAAAAATCATACATTAATGTCGCTTAAGCAAATATTGTATTCACCATGATGCCACATTGTCCCGTGATGTGGTCTCGTTTACTAACTTGTCTATCTGCTACTTTGTTATTTTGGCCCAGTCTAATATTGAGATCTTGAAAATAGTATAAAGTATTTATAAGGTCAAACTAGGTTTGTGTGGTAAATTAGAAGATCTACAATCCTAAGCTCCACGACCTATAGTTGAGCACAATTGTACACGAAGGCTTTGGCCAAAAATGTTAGGATTTGAATCACTAATTTGCTACAAAAGTGCATTGTTTATTGCGGAGGTGTGCTACACAATGCGCGAGATTACAGGAACTAGATATGCTAATACGAATCACAGGCAATGCAAGAATCAATCAAACAAAAATAGATATAATGCAAAAGCATTTTTGGAAGAACTAAACAGCTTTGTATTTTCTTCTCTTAGAGTGAGTCGACAGTGCGGCGCGAAATAGCGGCCTATCGCTCCTCTTCCAATTCTGTTGTTCTTAACTGACAACGTTCTTACTTCTTTTGATTTTTGTTCTATACTTATGTTCCGCCAGATGGGATTAAAAAATAGTTTAACTAATCATTACAAGAGAGATTTACGCTAAACTATCAGCTAACTATGTATCTCTTCTTGTAACGTTGCTTACAGTTGAGCGTGACAATTTTATGTCTCACAACTGCCAAGCTTCGAATTCGACAATTCGAGTCGCTTGACAGTTCGTTTGTCCATAGTTCATTTTTTCTACATGTGGATCCATCTCATTTACATCCCATCGAAAGCTCTGTAGCTGATTGTGGATGTACATGAAAGATGCAGCTATCCTCACTTGGTAACTTTGCTTTAGTTTTTCCCACACTTCATGGCTGCATTGGCAGTCTTCAATCTGCATGAGAATTTCTTTGTTTATGGAGGATATGATGATCTCCATTGCGCATTCATCCTTCCTTATCCATTCCACCCTCCTTGGATCTCCCTCTGGAGGTTTTGGCTCTGTGAGATAGGTCACTGACCATATCCCTTCACCTTTTAGAAGTGTCTTTATCTTGAACTTCCATATGCGATAGTTTGTGCCATCAAGATTGATCGTAATCTTTTCCTAAATTGTAGTAGCCATATTGTATCTAATGAACTTGCTCTGATACCATGTTGCGAAAGTGCGTTGTTTATTGCAGAAGTGTGCTGCACTAGACACTAGATATGTTAATACGAATCACAGGCAATGCAACAATCAATCAAACAAAAATAGATATAATGCAAAAGCACTGTTGGAAAAACAGAACATCTTTGTATTTTCTTCTCTTAGAGTGAGTCAACAGTGCGGTGTGAAATAGCAGCCTGAGCACGTTCCTCTTACAATTCTATTGTTCTTAACTGACAGCGCTCTTACTTCTTTTTATTTTTGTTCTATACTTATGTTTGCTGGATGGGATTAAAAGATAGTTTAACTAATCATTACAAGAGAGGTTTACGCTAAGCTATTAGCTAACTACGTATCTCTTCTTGTAACGTTGCTTACGGTTGCGTGTGACAGTTTTATGTCTCACAATTGCCAAGCTTCGAATTTGATAATTCAAATCGCTCGACAGTTCGTTTGTCCATAATTCGTTTCAGCACTTGTAGACATTCGATAGTTCGGAAGCTGTCCGAACTATCGTATCTTCAGATGTTGGTGTCGATGGTGTGCCGAACTATCGGCTGTTTAGGGAATGTGTCGAAAAAGGTTGGCTGAGTTCACCATCTCCAACATTGTGATGACTTATGCCCTAGATTGGTGGGAGTTTGTGCATATTTGTGGGGCTTTGTGCCCTAAAATTTGGTATATCTTTGTGCAAATCTGCATTCAATTGTAGAAATGACATTGCTCAAATAACTATGAGGTTTAAGTTGTTGTATATGGTCTATACTATTGATACTTAGTTGATGACGAGAACAAAATATTGACTAGGTATAGGCGTTAGTCTATCTCTCACGATAAAGAGAATCATGCCAATTTTTAGAAAGGTAGGAGCCCATTGCTTCTCAAAATTAATATACTTGATAAATATCATTTAATAAGTCTCAAAAGTAGAAACACACATATTATGGCTAACCAAAACAGTATGTACATCTCATTGTTGGAGCTTAGTTGATAAAGCATTTGGCAAATTCTTTTGATAATCATTTTAGATTCTTATTTGTGAGGACTCTCTTAGGACAAAAAATGTGGAGAAAATAGTGTAGAAAATGAGATTATTCCAAGGTTCTAAATATGTGTATGTTTTGAAATACCAATAGAAATTAGAGCTAACTTCCAATTTTACTTGTTCTAAGAATATGCTTTGACCCACTTTGCATGAATTAGTACTTGCATGTATGGCCAAGCAAGTACAATCTCCCAAAAAAATTTAGTAACCTCGTACAATGTTGATCTTTTTACAAATTACATTGACCAACTTGAACACATCATATAGCCTTTGCAAGGGCAATGACGAATTACGTAAGGAAAGGCCCATTCTACTTTGAGTTGAGGTCTTGCCCTCAGGGAGAGGCCCTCTACCAACATTCTCTCTCACGCAATTGTCATTTGTGAGTTTTTTAGTTGTTTTTGGGGCCTATATTATTTTGCATAATCTAGGGCCCCCATTTTTTTTAGTTCAAAATGATGTCGTTACAGTGCCTGCGTCTATAGAGAGAGACGCACTGCCCGAGAGAGAGAGAGAGAGAGAGAGAGTGCCGCATTGCCCGCCACAGCTAGAAGAGAGCTAGCTGCTTACTATAGCAAGAGAAAGACATATAGGAATGAAGTATGTGCAATAACAGCCTATTGGTCGGACCATTACCACACATAATCAAGTCCTGGGCCAACTATCCGCCTCCTCACTCACTCCCAGTCCCTGATTATTTGTGGAAATGGACTTCCCAATGAAGACAACCTTCTACATAATAGCCAAGACAAAACCCATTCTCTCACATTTGACATTTATTGACACTAGGTCCAGATTCGTTTTCTAAAATTGAGATGCCATTTGTATGTTTGTATTCGAATTCGTTGTCAAAGCAAGAACAAGCGGGAATCGAACCCAGAGCCTCTCATGGCAGGCCGCCTTCCTCCTTCCTCTTTTCTTCGTCTCTTCCTATTTGCTTCCTCTCTTTATTCTCCTCCATTTTCCTCCTCGTTCTTGTTTCTGTCTCTCCCTCTCCCTCTCGCATAATCTGCTCCTGCCTCTCGCACCCGTTATGATCTAGCTACTGAGCTTTTGTTTTGTTTTCTTTCCTGTGTATCTTCTTCCTGCACCGTTGTGCTCGTCTTTTCTGTAGATTGAATGCTGAAACATTTGCCTGTTTTCATTGCCCCCTTCTTGTCTGAGCGTTTTCTAGCCTGTTCTCTAAATTTTTAATCATGTAACCGTTGCTTTTCCATCTGTTTTTGGCTTGATTTCAAATCATTGCTGTGGGTGGGTTGATTTAAGCATGTGGGTTTGGGGCAGGGCTAGGTGCAAGCAAATTGGCTTTATCAAACTGACGCGGAATTGCTTGTATTATGATTGTGTAGAATTGAAGAGGTTGCATGTTTAAATTCTGAGCAGGTTTTATACACTGAAATCATAAGCATCTCGGAAGAATCAGCATGTTTTGTGTACTGAATTCTTTAAGCATCTGTGAAGGACCAGCAGATTTTGTAATGAATTTTTGAGCATCTGTGCAAGATCAACAGGTTTTGTGTACTGAATTCTTAAGCATCTCTGAAGCATTAGCCAGATTTCTATGCTGAATTCTTAAGCATTTGGAAAGGATCGGTTTGGATTCTTGTTTTGATTTGAATGCTTGCAATATTTTTGAGATTAAGCTTATGTGGGCTGAGAGTATACTTAGAACAGAGAGGCTATTGTCAAATCTTAGCAGTGAAAGAAGAGAAGAACAAGCTTGTTAAGGGCAATGAATGAATCTGCATGTGAAGGGGTTGGTTGAATGTTCCTCTGGCGGGAAGAAATAATGCGGGGCTGCATATCAAAAGCATAAGCGGGTTGTGCGGTTGCGTGTGAGGTGGGATAAGGGAAGCGAGATGTTGGATGGCGAGCCCAAATTGAACACGCATGCGCATGTTGCTGGGCTGAAGAGGTTGTCCAGGCGGGCTAATGCACTACCCCTTGTTGCAGGAGGCCAGGCACGCAAAGTTGCGTACTCATTTTCTGACTACGGCCGAAGGGTGATCCAGCACTTGAGGCAGAGAAAAGTTGAGGTTGCGTCTGGCCTCTCAGACGAGGAGTTTGAGAGGATCGAAGCCACTTTTCGCTTCACTTTTCCTCCGGATTTGAGAGGCATTCTTCGGGAAGGATTGCCTGTGGGCCTAGGGTTTCCGGATTGGCGACGAGGAGCAGTGCAACAGCTACGCATGTGGATCAATCTTCCAATCACAGACCTCTTCTCGGATGTGGAGAGAGGAAGCTTTTGGTGGAAGCAGTGGGGGCCACGGCCGGAGAGCACAGGCAAGGCCGCCCAGACGGCACGCACAGCTCTGAAGAAAGTTCCCATTTTGATCCCTGTGTATGGCCATTGCTTCATCCCAGCGCAGCCTAATCATACCGGCAATCCGATATTCTTTGTCTACAGAACGGAAATCTCTTATTGTGGGTTGGATGTTGCTGAGTTTTTGTACAGAACTGATTTAGTTTCTTCCCAATTCAATCTACCCACATTAACTGCCAATGATGAACTCCACGAGGAAAGTCGTCTCAAGAATGGAAAGGATCGGGATCATCAGCCAACAGAAGTTCCATCCTTGACAGTATTTCCAGACAATAGTGCATGCAGGAGTGAGGCAGAATCTTCGTGTAATGAGGAAGGAATGAGTTCTGAGAGCAGAGAGTTGGATGCTTCTGCGTGGAGGTTGGAAGGAGCTGATGAAAATTTAGAGACTTGGGGTAGAAACCTGGATGCTCTTGTAAGGAACCCACAGCTATTTTCTAGGAAAAGTATGAGTAGCCTGCCCAGAAGATCGGAAGCCTCAAGTGAGAGAAACACTGATGTGGCAAGCCGTCCATTCGGTTCAAGCAATTCAAGCCTGGATGACTCACCTCGCAAGAGCATGGACAGCATCTGCTTCCAAGAGCAGCGTCTTTCAAGTGAAGTTTTCATGCGATTTTCAAAAATAGGTTCAACACTAGCAGCAAAAATTGCACGAAGAATCGAATTTTGGAGTGATATTGTGGATAGGCGACAAAGATCGAACATGGTGCGTAAGGTTGGTTTGCTCCGTAGTCTCAGCTCTGATCAACATGGATCAACAACCCTAGCAGTAGCTGAGAATGAAGATAATGTTCATGCTGAATTCAGAACTAGTTTCAGTCCAAAATGGCTAGCGGTCATCCTGGAGGACGTGTCGGCACGGCTGCGACAAGGTGGATGGAAAGAAGAGGACATCTCCGAGATTGTTGATGTTTTGTCTCCACCAAACTCAAGTTATCAGACACTCTCGCTGAACACACAATCTCCTTCAGAAAACCTTGCGCTACAGCTTGATTTTTTCTCTTCTTCTCTGCGCAAAGCAGGATGGAGCATTCAGGACGTGGCGGAGGCCTTATCCTTTGATCTTGTACCTAGTGATCACACCATTCGAGCTTGCACCAATCTCTCCCCTGAGCTTCCTGCCAGGATAGTTCCCCTTGCACAATTTGTTGCTAATTCTTAGGCTCATTCTCTTCTAGCTTCCCTTTGCAAAATCACCACAGAGAACATCTTGGATTCTTTTGCTTTTTCAGCATAGTCACAGGTAAAGAGATGCATACTTTTTAAAAGCAATGCATACAATCAAGTGTTGATACAGCTTTTGTACATCAATCAACTTAGGACAATCAACAAGTCTCTGTTGTAAAGCAACACTTCAAATATGCCCTAAAATTTGATCTGTACCTTCTATTCCTTCAGGCCCCCAATTCTCTTTCCAACCTGTAATGAGTAGGACCAATAAGCCACAAGTTAGGAGTTTGGTACAAGAACAGATGCAAGGATCCCCCTATTAATAGGCTTGTAAGCATTTTCAAAAGCTTGGATATCTTCATGCTAAGTTTTGAACTCTACTGAAGTATGCTTGCTTATTGTGCTGCCTTCTAGTGAGGCCCGAAATGTATGTTATTGGGGGGCTTGTATATCAGTCAAATTTCATTTTAAAAATTGAATACAAGTGAATAGTTGCTCATTTACAATTGTCACTATCCCAGTACGCTGATAGTTAAGAAAGTTTGTGATTATTTCTCATACTATTGCCCCAGCTAAATGCATAAGTTTGAAAGCAGAAGTTTGTGATTTTACTATTTCATTTGGGCTCCCTTCTCATTCTTCACTGAACTTTGAATACAATCACAATTGGTGCAATTCTGACTTTTCTTTCAATTTGGATGAATGATCTTGCTTCTACCCTGCGTGTAGTTTTAAGTGTTTCCAGTATTGCCTAAAATATTGGCAGATTTTGAGAGAGAGAGAGAGAGAGAGAGAGAATGAACGTTTAGGTAGCCAATGTCTCTCTGAGTACGTTTGTATGCACTTATCAAGCTTTTCGTTGTAAAAAATTTCACCATCTCAAATTCGTGGTGATTGAGTAGTTTGTTTCTTAGAGGTCATCATCTTGTAATTTCGCATGAAAATACCATTGATGTGCTCCAACAGAAGCTCTTGCAGCCACCTCTATGCTACTAGTTGAGGTGCATGCGTGCTGCCACCACCCAACAGTTCCCATGGCAAACAATGAATTGGAAATTTCACATGAATTTGCTTGTAGCCATTGTTGCTTTTCCATATTTTCAGCTTCCAAAGTATATTATTCAACTGAGGCAAGGTCATGAAACTGTGGGTAACTACTTGCAATATTATTGTCAAAACCTATAGCTACCGTTCAGAAATCAACGTTCTGTTCAAAGATTACTAACTCATATAGAGCTATCTACATCACCTCAAACAGAGGTTCTACCTTCTCTAAATCCACATGCAAAAACAATCTACCTATTTGCAGGTTTCACCCTCAAAATTCAAATAATCATGAATTCATACGTTCACTAATTAAAGACTTGATCTATGCAGGTTGATGAACTTACTGCAAAAATGGCTAATTCAACTTGTTGTCACATTTGCTGCGCAAAAAATTTTGGATTTTGAAAAATTAACCGATAACGACACATCATCGAAAAGTAGCACTAGCTAATCCATGGACTAGTTATCAATGACTTCAGTGCTGCTAGCAGTGTCTGGAGTTTCCTAGATCAAATGATGGACTGATTGAAGAGAGGAAGCATATCTTAGAGAATGGTAAACATGTCCATCCAATCATTGAATACAAAAATTGCATGTGATCAAAATCGCGGCGCCAAAGGCTTGAATCCTCTTCTTTCTGATCGGCATGAAACACTTCTCTGATGATATTTATTGTCTTTATTGGTGCATGCAATGAAAGTGATAAAAGGGCTTAGAAGTTTGCTTCTTTTTGCTCTCTAAGTTTGCGTTGTTTGATACAACCTATCGATTGTGGCTGAAAGTTTTGTTAACGCTTAGACGATTGCAACATTCGCAAAGGACAGCCATGGCACAAAAAGTATGAAGGCTTCATGCAACAAATGTGCACAAAAAGTATGAAGGCTTCACAATGTTACAGTACTTTAGGACCTTAAATGAGTGCATTAATGCCTCACAAGAGTGATTGATTGATTGATCACAAAACATATGCAAACAAGACACTAGATTTTGAGATCTAGATCAACAATTTAGCATCTATCAATCAAGAGCAATCTAAAATCATTAATTAAACACAAAGTACAGCCCACAGATCCAACAATCATCAAAGTACATAGAGTAGAACTCGAGTTTTGCCAATGAACTCTCAAAAATAATCTAAGTGTTCACAATGGAGAATCCACTACATAGAAATGCCTCTTCCCTTCACAAGTTAGGTGAATTTCCAACATGTAATAAGGAAGTTGATTGAGGTTTCTTGCCCTAATTTGCTATTCTAGCCTCATTCCTAGAGTCATGCCAAGTAGGTGGCTAGTTGGTCAATTTTCTCCATAAGTCTAGGATTTAGGTCCTATAAAGTAGGAATCACTACAAAATTGACTTCAATGTACATTTTACATGGTTTTAATCAAGCTAGATTTGCTAATTTTTGGCAATTTCTCACACACAGTACAAATGCTCCCGCTCCTTACAACTATAATTTTTTCGTCCCTTGGTTGTTTGTGAACAGAATTTTTTTTCTAACAAAATTGCTACTAGAATGGATAAATAGATTTGGAAGATGCACTACTGCAACTGTAACTACTTTGATGTTCCTTTTATTTGATTTCCGCACTCGTCCTATCACTAGAGTTTCAGTAGCACCAGGTTTTTTTAATCTCCAGTTGTAAAGTGGTGGCTCTTGCGGATTTGCTTCATGAGGTTCTGAAATTGTCAATATTAAAATATTTTCAATATTTTTAGTTGATGGAAAATACTTTCACCTTTAGGATAAAAGATAAAAGTTATGCATGTACCCTAGATGATGTTATTAAGCTAGGGTTATGAAGCACGGTCGATGGCGAAGGAGCTTGTTGGAACTATGAAGGAAATTTTGGGAACCTGTGTTTCTGTAGGCTGCACTATTAATGGGAGGACTCCCAAGGACTTGCAAAATAAGATTATTGAAGGTGAGGTTGAGATTCCAAAGGATTAAAGATGCTATTTTAGGCTTTGTGATTTTGGTAGGTGTTGTATTGGTTGCAATGGAAAAGCTCTTATGCTGCTTCAGAATCATATAGTTTCATTTTTTATCCCGATGCACTAAATCAATAATTTTTTGTGACTGGTAAATTTAGTTGTCCAATGTAGGTAGAGCTGATACTTACATCGGACTACATTTTTGGATCTTTGCCGATCTTGATTTGACTATTATTTTTATTGCTTTCAGTCTGCTAGAAAGTTTATTTTGCATTGTACACAAAACAACCCTTTTAAGTATAGCTTTTGTAGCAGTCTGTAGTCTTTGTTTGCTTAAATTCTAAAGGCTTTATTGTTTATCATAGTCGTATATGCGATAATTGGGCATTAGAATTGCTCACATTTGTTTTAAATGCATGTTCGTTACTCAAGATATAGGAGCTCTCTTCTCTATTTGTAGAGAAAATTTCATTAGAGTATTTATCTAAGATAGTACATCGCTCAACATTAAACAAGGCTCGATAATCATGACTGAGAACTTGACTCTCCAAAAAAGATGTACTTTGAATAAAAAATAGTGAGTTTTCAAATAGGTTCTTGCATGGTGTCATGTGTTGAGAAGCTCTTGAATCAAGATATCATTGCTAAGTACTTTTACTTTGCAGAACTTGTACCATCAACAGTCTCGGATCTTTACGAGTGATTTTAGCAGAATCTGAAGTTTTCTTCATCTTCTTCTTCGCTTTATTATGCTTGAGAATTTGACAATCCTTGATGTTGTGATTGGAGCTCTTGCAATACTTGTAGAATAGTTTGGTCTTGGACTTTTGTTGTTGTCGATCATCGTGCTATTGATGTTGGTTCAAATTTGATTGCTTAGTGTTCGTCTTCTTGTCCTTTGAATTTATCTTCTTGGACTACTGCTTATTCGAATATAAGGTGATTGCCTTGTTATTCGAAGAGGATAAGCTCTTCCTTCTTACTTCTTCTTGCAACAAACTTATTGTCAGCTTATGGAGTGATAGCTCAAGAGTATTGATCAAAAGCAATACTAAGTTTTCATAAGAGAGAGAGAGAGAGAGAGAGACACTCGATAGAAGTGACATGTTGACGTCTTCATCCGATGTTGGAGAACCTACTGCAGCTAGCTTAAACAACTGTTTGAAATCATTCAGATAATCATTAACTGAAATTCACTCATTTTGAGAAATTTAGAAATTTTTGTCTCAGAAAGAGACGAGTCATGACATCTGCAGTTTCATACAAACCAATCAGAATGTCTCATTCTTCTTTGGTAGTGAAACAATTAGCTACATGAGCTATTTGTGAATATTTCATATTCAAGGATATAATGGCTAGGGCTTTCCCATCTTTTGCTTTCCAAGTGGTCATCAATTCAGGTTCGGTCAGTTTGGCTATCAACCTGTTAATGTATCTCCATATTTTTCGATCAAAATCCTCCTCATCTTAAACTTCCACATGTGCAGACAATCAGACAAGGCAATCAAAAGGTTAGACAGAGAGCGGAAAGCATTGCAAATACTGATAGAACCTGAACGCAGAACTAGATAGCACATTATTCAGAATGATTGTAACAAAATGCAAGTCAATGATGCAGGTGAGCACAATATAATAGCGGGCGAAACCGCGTGCTCACAAAGCTAACTACAAACTGTAAAAGCTATGAGCTCATTACTGGCTATCCGTCTGAAGAGGAGAATCAATACATGAAAGCATCTATTGTGTCTGTCTCATCGGATTCAATAATCCATGTTCTTGATCATTGATCAATTGCATGTTGTTAAATGATCTATATGTTATTTACATTTATGCAGATGAGTGTACAAGAGGTGGCGTGGAGCCGTTGCGCCGTCTGGAAGAAGATTGTGGCTGCTGTCATTTTCAAGTTGGTTACGCAGTATAGAGGATGAGCGTGAGGAGGTCGATAAGTCGGGCTTCCCCGATATGTCGTCCAAGTTGGCTCTACCCGATAGTTCGTCCAACTACAGCTCGGATTGAACTACAGCTCGGATTGAGACGATTACGGTGCCATTAGAAAGCCCTCGCCGAGAGCTTTTCAACGACATCCAACATGACCCAATTCCAAACTACGGTGAAGAAGTTATGGCCAGACAAAGCTTTGGTCGGTCAACACTTGGTCAACTCGGGTCAAACTAGTCAACTTCGCTTGAAACAGATATCGGGTTGACCAAGTGTTGACCGACCAAAACTTTGACTGGCCGTAACTTCTTCACTGTAGCTTGGAACTGGGTCATGTTGGGTGTCGTGGAAAAGCTCTCATCGAGGGCTTTCTAATGGCACCATAATCGTCTCAATCCGAACTGTCGTTCAAAAGTTACACTATTTTTTTTTTTTGCTGAGTTGCATATTATACTACAGATAAAATGGCTTATTTACGGGCTAACCCTGACACAAAATTACAGTTCTTTCAAAAAGAAAAGAAAATCAACTTGGAGTTACGTTATGATTGGTCCATGTGGAAGAAACTTTTGAGAAAAAAAATAAAAATATTGAAAGGCCCCTTTTGTGCTCAAATTTTCTCTAAAGCATGTCCTGCGTTCGACAGTACGTTAAGCTTACCTCTTTGTCGAAAATCTTGCCCCTGACATAATGATATCGGATCTCGATGTGCTTACTCCTAGAGTGAAATCTAGTGTTGGCCGATAAGGCAATTGCACTCTGATTATCACAGAATATGATTGTCGGGGTGTACTGGTTCAAACTAATGTCTGCCAATAAATTCCTCAACCAGTATGCCTCTTTAATAGATTGAGAAGCATCAATATACTCTGCTTCTATAGATGAAAGAGCAATAGAGGTTTGCTTACGATTGTTCCATGATATAGGACCGTCGTTGAAGAAGAATGTAAATCCGGATGTGGATTTATGATCTCCTTCCCAGCTTGCATCAGAAAATCCATTGAGTCATTGTTGACTTCTCCATAGTAGATGCACTGGTCCATTGTAGCTTGAATGTATCTCAGTGACTCTTATAAGAGCCTTCCAATGGGTAATGCCAGGATTGGCCATGAATTGGCCGAGTGAGCTGACTGCAAAAGCAATATCAGGTCTTGTGCAGACCATTGCATACATGAGAGATCCAAGTATCGATCAATAGGGATACTCTCTCATCTGCTCATCTTCCTGGTTAGTTTGAGGACATTGGTCCTTCGACAAGTGCAGGCCTAGTTCCATTAGCGAGTGAGCTAATTTACAATTAATCAAATTATATCTGATAAGGACATTGTGAAGATACCTTTGCTGAGTAATAACTATATGTCATCTCGCTCTGTCTCGATGGATTTGAATGCCCAAACAGAAGTGAGCTTCGCCCAGATCGGTCATGTCGAACTCAGAAGACAACATTTGTTTAACATCCTTCACCAGATTGGTACAACTGCTGAAAAGTAATGTATCATCTACATACAATGTGATAATTATAAAGGATTGTTGCACCGACTTGAAGTAGACGTTATTGTCGGCCGTGCCTGGTTGAAAACCTTGTCAGATGAAAAATGTGCTGATCCTCTGGAACCAACCTCTGGCTTATTGTATGTTGTAATGGAGAAAAGTCGAATCTTGAAATTTGGTTGGGCCACGTGTGTGTAGATTGTAGATTTGGGAACCTCTATTGTTTTGTTTACGCGGAGTTTACAGGACCTAGACACTAGACTACAGATCACATACCTTGCAGCAGTCAATCAAACAAGTGTAGCATGACAATCAAAGATGGATAGAACTAGAAGCCTTTGTATCTTGTTTTGTTTTTGAGTGAGTCATTCAGTGTCTCCCACGTTGGCGGCCTTACGCTTCTCTTACAAAATTGTTACGTTCTGCTGGTTGGCAGACTTTCATGGATAGCACTTGTTCTCCTTGATTCATCTCTTCTTAGTCTATCTGCGTTGATCATGTATATAGAAATCATGAGACAAGATCAATACAAACTACATTAATTAAAAGAAGTGCATTAAGCTAATTCCAACTGATTACGGTTGGTTGTCATTTTCATCAGTCATCTTATATCTCCATGTCCAGGTAGCGAAGGAGCATGAAGCATGGACTATTGCATTTCTAAAGATGGCGAAACCGTGTCAACTGAAAGTGTGTTCTTAGTCATTTGGACTAAGAGTTGTATTTTTCAGGGAAATGTGAAAATCCTGAAGGTAGGCTAAAACATACTCTAAGTCATTTTAGACTGAGTGGTGTTTTTACTTCGAGTCTGTCTGGAACTTCGGCTGAGAGTCGAGTTTGGACACTTCGGGATAAACGTCGGGGACTTCAACTTTGACTTCGACTTCGGGCACTTCGCTCTCGAGGAATGCCAGGGAATGGTTGCAAGAGTTCACCTTTTCCAACACTCCCTTCTCTTGAACGTTGCAACCTTTCTGCTCATCCAATCCCATTGCCTTCCTGTGCTTTGTGAATAGTGGTTTCTCCAGTGGCTTTGTCAACAAATCTGCAACCATGTTTTTAGAATTTATATATTCAACACTCATCTCTCTCTTCAAGATCATTTCTCAAATGTGATGGTACTTCAAAGGTATGTGTTTGGTCTTCGAATGAAAGACTGGATCTTGGGATAGATATATGGCACTCTGAGAATCCATCATCATAGTACATGGTTCTCTCTGTTGTCCAATTGCGACCAGCATCATCTACAACCACACTACCTCATTAGCCACCTTTGATGCTGCCACATATTCGGCTTCGCATGAAAATTGAGCTACTAGTGTTTGCTTTTTGCATGCCTAGCTGATCGCTGCTTCGCACGCTATCAAACATCTGTCACGGACTTGTTGTCATCTTTGCAGCTTGCCCAGCTTGCATCATTGTAGTGTTGCACCTTGAATTCTTTGTTTGCTTTGTAGGTCAATCTCACATTTTGGGTGCCTTTCAGATATTGCAGTATGCATTTTGCCATTAACCAATGTGCCATGTCCGGGTTAGAAGATAATTGACTTAATGCATAGACAGAGAAGGCCAAGTCGGGTCTAGTACAAATTGTAAGGTACATCAGACTACCGATCAAGTTTTGGTATGGTATACCTTCCATCTTTTGTCTCTCTTCTTCTGCGCTTGGATAGTCTTGCTTCAACAATCTAGCTCCAACTATCATAGGTGTGGCTTTTTCTTTGCAGTCACTCATTCTGTACTACTTCAACACCTTTTTGGCGTATTCTGATTGACATCTGCAGCCCAAGATATTTTGTTGCCTCTCCTAGATCCGTGATCTCATAACTTGCAGATATCTGACTCTTTGTATCGTTGATTAGCATCAAACCATTTTCTATCATAAAGAGTCATCTACAAAAATTGTCAGAATCACAAAAAAAAAATTTCCACTCTTTTTATGTAGACATACATTACAATCTAGTTGTGCAAGAACGAAGTCTAAGGACTTCAAAAGATCATCGAGCTTCTTGTACCAAGCTTGTGATGTTCGGACCATATATGCATCAATGTAGCCGACAAGCATACTCTCGATTGTTCATGTCTTTGAGTCCTTCAAGTTGTTTCATGAAGATTTCTTCCTCTATATCTTCATGGAGAAAGGCTGTTTTTACAACAATTTGGTGTATTTCCACATTGTGTTGCGTTGCATATGCAAGGAGTAGTCGGATGCTTGTCATCTTGACCATTGGTGAGTATGTATCGAAGTAGTTGATGCCATACCTTTGCATGTAGCCCTTGGTGACAAGTCTGGCCTTGTAGCGTCCAACAGTGCCATCTGATTTCAGCTTTTTTTTGTAGACCCATTTGCAGTCGACAGTCTTCTTTCCTTCGAGAAATGGCTCCAATGTCCATGCCTCGTTCTCTCTCATCAACTCGGCCTCCTCTGACATTGCCTACTTCCAGAATTCTTGAAGAAACAAAATGTTTCTAGTGCCAAAGCCTTGCTAGCTCTCCACTCTGATTTTGACAGAAAAGACACAAAAAACGAAATTGTTCGCGAACAATTTTGCGACACACGACACGAAATTGTTTTGCGACACAAAATCATTCTTGCTCCACGAACGGCCAAGAAGATCAACCAAGTACCAAGGGGTACAATTATTTGATCAGATATTATGACATCAGCAAAAGTACTCTAGGTCATGGCTAATCTGCCACTCTTGTAATTCGTGATTAGTTGTAGATGATTAATCTTTCTAATCTGGAAGTTACACGACGCAACATAAGAAAGTTCGCGAACTATATACTTTCTGTTCGATGCATAATACAAACAGACAAGAAAGACAAAAAATACAAAATACGTGTCCGCCTGTGAGTGAGACAATTTTGTAGAAGATCTGTCAATCCAGGAGTCCGCTAGTAAGCAAGACACGAATCGTGAGAGAACTGTATTTCTCTCACGCCATTGCACTATGTGGTTTGTCGCACAGTGCTTGAAAAATCAGAAGATCAATAGATAATGTTGTGGTTGTTGTGCCCATATTATTCTAAATGATTGTATGATCTCGAATGAATATTAGTCTGCTATTATTCGTGTATCTGATTCACTTGTTTATTCAATACCACACATTGGTTTGATTTTGTTGAATGCTATATTAATCTGTTAACGTAGATCAGCAGTGTCTGTCTACACTTTGAAGGATTGTAGGAATGATATAGCCGACAGCGACCAGTAATCATATCTGAATTCTTGACGAACTGATTTTTGTTTGCAAATGCTTTCGCTTCGTGTTTCGCTTCGCTTCGTTTCGCAATCACTTGGCTATAAACGTAAATCAATTTCAGAGCTCACTTAAGTTTCGTTTCATTTTCACTTCGTTTCGGCTTGTTTCATTTTGTTTTGTTTCGTCTTGTCTCGTTACAGGGCATGATTGATCTTTTTCGTAAATTCTTCTCTTTTGTCTAAGTTTGATTTGTTTCATTTCGTTTCGCGATCTCTATGCTTCCAGCATGAATCAATGTTAGAGCTCATTAAGTTTTGCTTCACTTCGTTTCGTTTCATTTTCGTCTAGATTTCGTCTCGTTTCGTTTCGTTGTGTTACAGAGCTTGATTCCAACACGAATTATTCTTGAACAAAAATAATTTGAGTTTCACGAAATTGTTCGAGAATTTTATCAGTTTGTCACCAGAGTTCTAGCTGGAATTTGCATTTTTTGAGTGCACTTTTTCGCATCAATTCTCCCTCTGGACTCTGGATAGCTTCTTCATATGTTGTCGATTCTTCAGCGAAGCTGCAATATTCGACATCTGCATCTTCACTCCACTGAAGATTGTCGATGT
This sequence comes from Diphasiastrum complanatum, assembly GCA_029204225.1. Taxonomy (NCBI): domain Eukaryota; kingdom Viridiplantae; phylum Streptophyta; class Lycopodiopsida; order Lycopodiales; family Lycopodiaceae; genus Diphasiastrum; species Diphasiastrum complanatum. Next base: position 38,068 of record MU832255.1, on the reverse strand, counting down.
ACCGGTCTGGAGGTCTTCTTGTTCTCATCGACCTTCTTGGTCCGACTTGTTGCTATTGTTTTGTTTGTTCTTCAACTTTTTCGTCTGATTGATCTTCAGCTTGCTGCTTTGGAGTCTGTGGTTTGACATTCTCTATCGATGTCTGATTTCGATTTTCCTGTTCAATTGGCAGTAGTGTGAAGATCTCATGGCCTTTTGTTTCCTTCAATCTAGGAAAAGTTGATTCGTCGAACTTCATATCTCTACTTGTTACCACCACCTTTGAGGTTGGGTTGTTGGAATCTGTAGACTTGTGAGCCGTTTGAATATATACAACCATGATTGTTTGCACCAACTTTTCGTCGAGCTTGCTTCTTTTTTCTCTTAGTATGTGCATGTATGCTGCACATTTGAACATGTGACAGATCGGGCTTATGACCTGTCCACATTTCATATGATGTCTTGTCTTCTAGGGCTGTCGCTATCGATCTGTTCGTCAAGTGTACAACAGCAGCAATTGCCTCTGCCCAAAATTGACTTGGCAACTGAGCTTGTGCCATCATGCATTTGGATCCTTCGACAAGCGTCATGTTTCTTCTTTCGGCTACACCATTGTATTGTGGTGTGTATGCAGGAGTGAATTGGTGCTCAATTTCTTGTTCTTGGCAGAAGTTTGAGAACTCCTTGCTTGTATACTCACCTCCATTGTCAGACCTGATATTCTACACCCTTTTGGAGGTGTGTCTCTCTGCGAATGCCAAGAACTTCTTGAAAGATTCGAACACTTTTGAACTTTTCTTTAGATAGTAGATCGTTGTCATTCGGCTGTAATCATCGATGAATGTCAGGAAGTACCTCGATCCTGAGAGTGAGTCGATTTTCATCGGTCCACAGACATCTGAGTGGACAAGCTCAAGGACTTCTTTGGCTCTTCTTCCCTCATGTACAAATGGAGCTCAATCAGACCTGTGACAATCTCCTTCTTGCTCATGTCGTGCAGACTTCTCATGTTCATATGATACATTCTTCTATACCAGAGATGATCTTCGTTCTCTGATGCATTCAAAATGCTATTATAAGTGCTGATAATTTTAGCCTGAGACAGGTTACCTTTGGCCCCAATAGTCATCAACTTGTTTGATTTTTGCTCGATCATACAGCATGTGTTGCCATCAAACAGAACTCATACTCCGAGATTTGTCATCTTCGATATGGAGAGCAAGTCTCTTCTTAGTGTGGGCACATACAGGGCTCCTGACAGCTCTGCTTGTCCTAACAGTGTGTGTAGCTATAGAGTCCCGATGCATTCGACGTCGTGTTGGCTTCCATCGCCTAGTATCACTGCTCTTGTATTGTCGTACTCTGTAGTTGATCAAGACGTTTCTACTACAAGTGATGTGTGAAGTTGCTCCTGAGTCGATTACTACATGGTAGTCGTGTTGCGCATAGTTTGTTGAAGCCTCATCAAATACTGTGAAGGTTTTATCACTCCTGTCTGCATCCTTTGACAATTCTGCAACATGGGCCTTTTCAACCTTGTTCTTTTCTTTTGGGTTGAATCTGCACTCATATGCCCCTTCTTCTTGCGGTGCATGCAAGGTATTGTTCGATTGAACCAGCATCTATCGGCTGTGTGTCCCAGCTTGTGGCAGTGATCACAGAAAGAAGTCTTCTTGTTGTTGTTACTGCCTCTTGTCGAAGACTTCGACTGAGTCTTGTCGAATCTTGGCTTGTTTTTGTATTTCTTCTTTCCTTTATTGAAACGGGCCTTATATTAGCCATTGCTACCTTCTCCTTCATCCCTCATCAGTCTCTCATTAGCGACAAGACTGACAGCTCATTCGAACGTCATCTCTGGCAAGCTCAGGATGAGCATTCTCAGTGGCTGATAAGATGTAGGTAGGGACTTCATGAATTACATCAGTTGCTATGGTGCTGGGACCTGGTGCTCCTGTCCAAATGCAGAAAGTTGAGTAAGATCATTCTGATTCTCTCAATGTGCTGATCCAGCATGATTCCATCTCATCGCATGCCTTGTAGTTGATTGTGAAGGTGCATCATTGATGCAGCAGTCCTCACCTCATACTTCTACTTAAGCTTTTTCTATGCTTCATGGCTGCATTCACAGTCTTCAGTCTACATGAGGATTTCTTCGTTTATGGATGAAACAATGATAGCCATTGTGCGTTCATCCCTTCTAATCCATTCAGCTCTTCTTGGGTCTCCTTCTGGAGGCTGTTCTTCTGTGAGATCGGTCACTAACCACAGATCCCTTCACCCTTCAAGAGTGTTTTGATTTTGAACTTCCACCTCGATAGTTCGCGCCATCAAGGTTGATTGTAATCCTGGTTTGAATCGTTGTAGCCATATTGTGCATCTAAAAAACCTGTTCTGATACCATGTAGATTGTAAATTTGAAAAGCTCTATTGTTTTGTTTATGTGGAGTTTGCAGGACCTAGACACTAGACTACAGATCAGAGACCTTGCAACAGTCAATCAAACAAGTGTAGCAGGACAATCAGAGACGGATAGAACTAGAAGCCTTTGTATTTTGTTTTGTTTTTGAGTGAGTCTTTCAGTATCTCACATGTTGGTGGCCTGACGCTCCTCTTACAAAATTGCTATGCTCTGCTAGTTGGTACACTTTCATGCATAACACTTGTTCTGCTTGATTCATCTCTTCTTAGTCTATCTGTGTTGATCATGTATATAGGAATCGTGAGACAGGATCAATACAAACTACATTAATTAAAAGAAGTGCATTAAGCTAATTCCAATTGATTACGGTTGGCTGTCATTTTCATCAATTGCCTTATATCTCCATGTCCAAGTTTCATCTAGTGAAGGAGTGTGAAGCATGAACTGTTGCATTTTAAAAGATGGTGAAACTACCGAAGGTCAACTGAAAGTGTGTTCTTAGTCATTTGGACTAAGTGTCGTATTTTTTGAGAAAATGCGAAAATCCAGAAGGTAGGCTAAAACATACTCTAAGTCATTTTAGACTTAGTGGCATTTTTACTTCGGGTCTGTCTGGAACTTCAATTAGGTCGAGTTTGGACACTTCAGGGTCTGGTCGCAGGGGCAAACGTGAGGGATTTTGACTTCAGCGTCAGGCACTTCGCTCTTGAGAAATGCCAGGGAATGGTTGCAAGAGTTCACCTTTTCCAACAGTGTGCCCTAGAGTGCAATTACAGACAATTGTCAGCGGAATGGCTTGTGAAAAATGCAAAAATAAGCTTGGTAGAGGCCAAAAATCTTGTATATAGGATGATTACACATGTTTGGAGCCTGTTCCCACGTGTGAAAATAGTGTACTTGTCATGTACCATAATCATATATGTTGTACATATGATTTAATTCAAGTTCTAGTGGCTAAAAAGGCCAAAAACTAGTTTTCTAGACATATGACACATGGCATCAATCTATTGATTGCATGAGCCACATCCTTTGGTAAGGTGTCATATCCCATGTGTAGAGGATAGCTCACATGTGTGAAATAAGCTGAAGTAGGCAAATTTTGACTTCTAGAAAATTTCCAAGTCGATCTCCATATAGAAGAAAAATGGACCAAAAGTGCTCAAAATAGAAGGTTTTGTCCAAGTGTCAGTTTTGCATGATGAATCATCATATGACAAAGCACCTTCACACATGTGAGATCAGAGGGATGATCAGTACCATGAGCTCTCACTTATTGTATATATAGAGCCACATTTGGCCATAATCATTGTGAGACACCAATCTTGGTTTTGGAGGCAATTTTGAGTGATTCTCTCCATTTGTCTACATTTGTTTTGATTGTTTTGAGGTGCTATCAATGTGTACTTGATTTTCAGGTTGGAGTCCGTACTCAGACAGGGTTTCACACGTGGAAAACCAGTAAGTACACCTACCTTCAATTAATGATTGTTCTTGTTAGGATTTTGTTTCTAGAATTGATCTAGATTGATCTTAATCTCAAGTAGATTGATAGATCAAGTAATCTGACAACCAATCTCTCTTGAGGATCAGATTAGGATCCACTCTTGGTCCTTTTTGTACTTTTTGCACATGGTATCAGAGCCTAGTACAAGAGGTTTTGTTGAAATTGATAGGGTTAATCCAAATCAAAGCCAAAATTAGCAATTTTTTGGAAACTAGTCAAATTTTGTGTAGCGAGTTGGATTTGATAGCTATCCTCAAAAATTTTGGTCCAGATCTTGTTGTGGGCTGTAGAAACACTTTTCACACGTGTGAGGCTATACAGCTCCGATTTTGACTAAGAAATTTCAAAAATCTGTAGAATTTGACTCACATACCCAATTTGAGTGAATTTTTGGTGCAAAATCAAGCATTTTCTATAGTGAATCTAATCCCTTGATTAGTTCTTGGATTAGATCAGTCAAAAAATTAAAATTGAAGCTTGAATTAGGTGCACTAATTGATCTTCTCTAATTTTTTGAGTGTATGTTGAGGTTGAAGAGAGAGATTGCTAAAAATCATAGATTAAGGAGTGATTTTGCAAGTTTGAGACTAGAATCTAAATTTCCATCATTCTAGATTGGTTCATGAGTGATAGGATTGAGTCTATAAGCTTTCTAATTTGCTAAAAGACTTTAGGTTCAAATCTCTTAGAGAAACCATAAGAGTTTCTAGTGCTTTTTCACATTCAAAAATGGCATCAATGGGTGGTTTTTTGCTTGAAGCTAGTGAAAGACTTACATCCACTAATTATGCTACTTGGGTAGTTCGAATGGAGTCTTTGCTTGTACTTTATGATCTTTATGACATAGTAATTGAGGTGGAAGTAGAACCTCAAGGAGGAGTTGATGGCTAAAAAGGCCAAAAACTAGTTTTCTAGACATATGACACATGGCATCAATCTATTGATTGCATGAGCCACATCCTTTGGTTAGGTGTCATATCACATGTGTATAGGACAGCTCACATGTGTGGAATAAGCTGAAGTAGGCGAATTTTGACTTCTAGAAGATTTCCAAGTAGATCTCCATATAGAAGGAAAATGGACCAAAAGTGCTCAAAGTGTCAGTTTTGCATGATGAATCATCATATGACAAAGCACCTTCACACATGTGGGATCAGAGGGATGATCAGTACCACGCGCTCCCACTTATTGTATATATAGAGCCACATTTGGCCATAATCATTGTGAGACACCAATCTTGGTTTTGGAAGCAATTTTGAGTGATTCTCTCCATTTGTCTACATTTGTTTTGATAGTTTTGAGGTGCTATCAATGTGTACTTGATTCTCAGGTTGGAGTCCATACTCAGACAGGGTTTCACACGTGGAAAACCAGAAAATACACCTACCTCTAATTAATGATTGTTCTTGTTAGGATTTTGTGTCTAGAATTGATCTAGATTGATCTTAATCTCAAGTAGATTGATAGATCAAGTAATCTGACAACCAATCTCTCTTGAGGATCAGATTAGGATCCACTCTTGGTCCTTTTTGTACTCAAAAGGAGATTAGCTCAAAATCTCAAGATGCATGCTAATAGAGAAACCATAACTATTAAAACAACAACATAGAAATGGAAACAATAGAAACACACAACAAAAGCATTAGCATGAGTGCTTAGCAAATGAGGATGCTTGGCTCTCCAATTTGGTAGGGTTTTTTCCTTCTCATTAAGCATGAAAATAGAGTACATGAGGTGTCTTTTTATAAATGGGGAAGGCCCTTGCCCCAAAATACTATTGGCTAATATGTACACTAATCTTATCCATTCATCTTGGACCCAACTTAATTCAAGGGTCCTAAAAAAGTACATTGGATATCACAAGATTCATGTGAGTCCCAAATTGGACCCAACTCAAAAAAGTTTAACACTAAGTTCTAAACTTGACTTTGTGGCCTCTAGTTTTATTTTAGTTACAAAAAGGCCCAAGCCTACTATTCTATTTACAACTCAACTTGTGTGCTCATTGGGCCATGGGCTTATACGGGTAAAGGGTCCCAGCCTACCCCTAAAGTGGCTAGATAAGTTATAGTAGTTTTGTGACGGTATCAAGAACCGTAAAAAATATTTGATATATGTAAAGCCGAGCAAAATGTGCCGGTCCACTTAGAAATGGGTCCCAGCCCACCCTTAATGAGGCTAGAGAAAAAGTTTACGGCCTTAGAAATGGCATGTAAAAATGTTTTGCGGCTTTTTAGCCAGCTGTAAAAATAGTCGGCATAGCCGTGCTAAAATTTCACCATGTACAAAGTTGTTTTACTAATATATATTTACCTAGTGTATTTGCAGAAAAACCGTTTGTCGGAAGAGCTCTAGTCATGACTGTTGCAGAAGCCAGTTTCAAATAAAGAACCGGCAAAGGAAACATACAGTGAAAATTTTGTCACCAAAAATATTATAACAGGCTCAAAATACCATGGAAATCCTAACGGCAAGGTCAAGATAATTTCAAGCACAGACAAACCAACGGTCAAGCAGTATGAACGTATGGAAAAGCTGTCAACATAGGAAACCGACAATCTGAAAAACCGAGCAAAGGAAAATGATGGGCCAGCTACACCCATAGGGGTTGACTAGTAGCTACTAGGTTGGTTAACAAGGATAAGGCAAAAAGGTTCCTTGCCCTATGCACATACTATTTTGGCAAAAGGCAATCTAAGGAAAGAATCACTTGGGGAAAGCAACGAAAAGACAAACTTGGAGAAGCGTGAAAATATAAACTTCAAGGTTGTTGAGCTCCAAAACCCAAAAAACACCTATTTGGAGGAGGGGAGCAAGTTGGAGAACCTACTAAAATAGGTGAACCCTGATAGGGGAGGGACATGTGGCAAAGAAGGTACAAAATGCATGACAATTGACAAAATGTCATGTTGAAGGGCAACCCTTGGGGGTTGGCTATATAAGAGAGTCCACTCCTTGTATCAAAGACATAATAGTCGAATAATGGAACATCGTCGAATAGTGGGATAGTGGAATAGTTTTCGATGGTTGATAGTGAAGAGTATTTTTAGAGTGGAGAGTTTTTAGGATTGAGTGTTTAGATGGGTTTGGAAGTGATGTTGCGAGAGGTTGTTATGGAGATCTCTTGCTTTTTTATGTATATAAATGCTCACTATCTCTTTCTCATAAAAAAGATCCTTGCATGTAAGTGAACGTTGTTTTTTCATCATATGTGAGATGAGAAATTTAATCATAATTTGAGAACTTCTATGAGATGTTTGTGTGTAGAGAGTGACGTGGTCTCAGTTTCAAGGTGTTATTCCTATATATATATATATATATATTAAAAAAAAGAGGTGTGAGGCCAAAGTTTCATCCTTTTGTGTGTGTAATTAAGAGGAAATCATGTGATGAAGGAGAGTGAGAAACCCCTCCTTAGATAGGCGAGGAGAGCAATGTTTATGTGTGAAAGCATGAAAAGTCCATCTTTGTGTGAAGGTGACGAAACGAGTATCTGGCTCCAAAACATTGAAGAATGATCATTGGTCCCATAAGTGAATAGAGAGTTGGGTTGTTACCATCACTACGTCCACAGTAACTTATCCATTAGTGTGCTCAATCTCTGGACTATCAAACTCATCCATCGTTGAGCCAAGAACTATTTCTTTGAGACTTTATGGATACTACTGCTGCATCACAAAGATAAGGAGCTGTCTTTCAATGTACCCATGATGCACACCAACTATAAACACAAAGCAACCTCTTTATGAAATTTCAGAATTCCGTTTTTTTTGATTTTTTAGATTCAACCGACAAATCCTGTCTCCAAATCCATCCACAGTTCTAAGCTTGGCAAGCCTCTGTATGCTAGAAATTGTGCACCAGTTCACTTTTCACTTTCTACCAGCTGTAGACCCCGAACTCTCGAAAAAACCTTCTCCCAAAGTTCGCTTCGACGACTACATTGTACTGTGTGTACACTCCCTGTACAGCTCTGATACTAACTTAGAATTTGCTCCAAATAGGATTACAGATCAAACAACACAGTAACACGAACAAAAAGCACTCTCCACTCCAAGCTCACATAGCAACTATATTTCTCAAAACCAAAATACACTATACATATAGTTTTTCACTATGGCAACCCATGCATGGCCCAAGTTGCCATTGACGGGACGCGTGTCCCGTCGACTCACCTCGTGGCGAGGCCAACTAGTTCTTATCCACTGATAGGACCACAGTACAGTAATACAATAACATTGTAGTTCTACTTTAATTCTAACTCTTACGCTATCAAGAGTCATTTCGATGTTGTAACAAGAGAAGATCAGAAGGAATGCATCATCTTCAAGCTCAGGATCGGATTCCCATGCTCTATACACAACCAAAAATTAGAAGTTCAGATCCAAGAGATCTTCAAAGTTAAATTCTCCTGACAAAAAAAGAAACTTGCAGTCTAGGTCGAATTTTGACTCTGGGTCGAATTTGTACTCTGGGTCGAATTCTGGCTCAGGGTTGAATTCGAATTCTTCTTCATCATTCCAACCAAAGCAAAATCTGTTCAGCAAATATTGTAAGAGAACTGGTCATCTCATCAAATACTACAGAACACTCAAGTACAACAATAAAAAGAAGATGCAGTCCCAACAACAAGCAAATGCTGCCTCAACCAGTTACTCGATTCAACATGAAGAGGAAGAGGAAGCTGCATTTTTTACCAAAGTCAAAGAACAACAAGATGTTGATTCCTGGTATTTGGACTCAGGTGCAACACATCACATGACTCACCATCAAGACTGGTTCCATGACTACAAGTCATATACCCATTCCAGAGTTGTGCAGCTTGGAGACAACTCAATTCATTCCATTGAGGGTGAAGGAACACTTAGAATTTGCTTTGCACAGGAACACAGATCATGCTAAACAGTAACACAGACAGAAAACACTCTCCACAACAAGCTCACACAGCCACTGTGTTTTTCTCAAAACGAAATTATATTGTACATATAGTTGTTCACTCAGGCAACCCATGCATGACCCAGGTTGTCGTTGGTGGGACGCGTGTCCCGTCGACTTGTCTCGTGGCGAGGCCAACTGATCCTTATCCACTTATAGGACCCACAGTACAGTAGCACAGTGATTCTACTTTAATTCTAACTCTCTCTCTTAAAGTAGAGTCTACTTTATACACAGTCATATACATAGCTTTAAAGTCAACAAACTTTAAGTACAGAAAGCTTTGATCTAGACTTATCAAACTTTTCTCCAACAAGTGGCTTAGTGAAACTATCAGCTAGTTGTTCTTCTGTGCTACAATAAACAACATGAATTTCACAACTCAGCAGCCTCTCACATATAAAGTGATACTGAATCTTAATGTGTTTAGTTCTTGCATGGAACACTGGACTCTTTGCTAGCTGAATGCCACTCTGACTGTCGCTATGTAAAGTCGTGGGATTTCTTTGCCTCATGCCAACTTCTTCCAAGATTTGTCTCTGCCATATAGCTTCATGTGCTGCACTACACATTGCCTTATACTCTGTCTCTGTGGTGGAAAGAGCAATTGTACTTTGCTTCTTACTAGACCAGGAAAAACAACTACCACAAAATTGGAATACATACCCAGTGGTAGATCTACGATCATCATAGTCACCTCCCCAATCCGCATCCACATAGCCACACAACTCAGGTAAACCTTTATGCTTCCTGTAAATCAAGCCATACTCTGAAGTGCCTTTTACATAACGCAAAATGCGTTTAGCTGTCTTCCAATGCATTTCTGTTTTCTTCAAGTGACATACTTTATTTTCCCGTCCCTTCGCTACAAAGCCTTCAAGTTGATCCATGAACACCTCTTCTTCTAACTTACCATTCAGAAAAGCAGATTTCACATCCATCTGATGCAAAAGCTAACCAAAATGTGAAGCTAAAGCAACAAGTAGACGTAGAGTATTCCACTTACATACCGGCGCAAAGGTCTCCTCATAGTCGATGCCTTTGCTTTGTGCATACCCTTTGATCACCAATCTTGCCTTGTGCTTTGCTATCTTCCATCTGCATGGTACTTACTTAGTCCATTTGCAACCAATGGGTTTCTTGCCAATTGGTGGTTCTATTAAGTCCCATGTGCTATGCTTAGCAATTGACTCCATCTCCTCTCCCATGGCCTTGACCCAAATGTCATCATCCTTCGCTTCACCATAAGTCGAAGGTTCTTTGCTTTGAATAATGCTAGATAAGAGAGCATAATTTGCTTCATACCTCTTAGGTTGTGTCTTCTCTCTTGTTGATCTTTGTAGCTCTCTCTGGCTAGATGATCCTGGAAAGTCATCCATGCTGCGGCTCTCCAACAATCTCTCAAACCACTTAGGGAGCTTCCTGTCAAGTGATCGGCATCCTGGTGAAAATGTATCCCATGGTACATACTTCTCCTTGCATTTGTCACCTGCAATTTCAATCCTTCTTGCACAAAAAGGTTTGTCCCTACCTCTCCAATCTGTCTCTTGAGGTTGAGTAGTAGTATCTTGAGATGTATCCTCATGTTCATCACTCGGAAGGTCAATGAATGGATCATCATCAGGTGATATCCTCACTATACCATCTTTCCCACTGGATGTCTCTGTCTTCTCAGCATCCTCGTCTTCATACATCTTGGACTCATCAAAGATAACATCACGGCTTATATGGATTTTGTTTTCCACTGGATCAAAACATCTATAGCCCTTCACACGATCATCATATCCTATGAATATACACTTGATAGCTTTTACATCAAGTTTACGTCTCTCTTCCTTAGGAACGTGTACAAAGGGCTTACATCCAAAGATTCGCAAGTGGTTCACCTTTGGCTTCTTCTTTGTGAATGCTTCCTCAGGTGTTATCTTTGGTATGGCAATGGTAGTACTTCTATTTTGAAGATAGACTGCCGTACTGCATGCTTTTGACCAAAAATCCTTAGGCAGTTTCATCTCAGCTAGCATAGATCTAGCACTTTCCACAATCGTACGATTCTTGCGCTCAGCTACACCATTGAGAGCAGGAGTATGAGCTTGCATAAATTGTCTTTTAATCCCACATTGATCACAAAGATCATTGAAGTCATTAGACTTGTACTCACCTCCACTATCTGATCTTAGGACTTTGATCTTCCTACCTGTCTGATTTTTGACCAATGCTTTGAAGCTCTTGAAGTTGTCAAATGTATCTGATTTCTTCTTCAAGAAGTAGATCCACGTCTTACGTGACATATCATCAATAAAGGTCATGAAATAGAAGGCTTTACCTAAGGACATGGTCCTCATAGGCCCGCATAAATCTGTGTGGATTAAATCTAGGATGTTCTTTGCTCTTGCAACACCCTCTTTATTGAACTTCTCTCGATGCTGCTTCTCATATACACATGATTCGCACATCGATTTCAAGTGGTCTTCAATGGTAGGCAATCCTTTTACCATCTCCAATTTTCTCATCAAATTGAGACTTCCCAAGTTCAAGTGACCAAGCCTCTTATGCTACAACTCAGTTTGCGATGGAATGGACGATACAAGTCCATGTTGCCCCTTGATTGTAGCATTCAACCTGTACAATTTTGTATTGGGCTCCCTTACTCCATCCGCAATAACTTTGAACTTTTGGTTCACATCTTTCACAACGCAATGATCATGGGCGAATTCTACTTTCAACTTTTGATCAGTAATGACTCCAACAGAAAGTAGATTTTTCTTCAAACCTGGTATGTAAAGTATCTCCCTGATCATCTTGCTTTTTCCATCAGATAGTTGGATTGAAACAGTGCCTTATGCTAGAGTCTTCAATCTCACCCTCATCGACAAGGTTACCTGCTTGCTTTGGTTTCCCCTTGCCTTGTTCCGCCGAGAATTTGTGACATTCACTCTTCCAATGGCCCTCTTTACCACAATGGAAGCACTTGCCTTTCTTCTTGGTCTTACTGGAAGATCCCTCATTCTCCTGAGACTTGGCAAATTGCTACTTAGACTTCTTCTTGCCCTTGCCCTTGCCTTGTTTCTGGCGTGTCGCAAGTGCCTGATCGTTAGTATTTTGACATCTAGCTTTCACCATTTCTCGCCGTTGCTCTTCTTGCATCAAGATTCCTATGAGCTCGTCAAAGGTTGGCAATCTTTCTCTTGATGCTATTTTGCTCACAAACATTTGATAGGGTTTTGCAATGCCGCACAATGCATTGTGCACCAGCTCCACATCACGTATGCGCTCACCAATAGAATGCAGTTCATCCCTCATTGTCTTGATTCTGGTCATATACGTCTGAATGTGCTCTCCTTGTTCCATGCGGGCACTATTCAACTTTGACTTCAAAAACATGATTCTTGATGGATTTGACGTCTCAAACTGCTCCTTTAGCACATCCCATGCTTGTCTGGGTGTAACAGCATCACAAATGTGGGTAATGATGTGATCCTTCACTGACAAGTTAATGAAGGTCAAAGCTTTCCTCGACTTTTTGTCGAACACTTTGATATCCGCTTCATTTGGCAGCCTTCTCTCATTGCCTGTGACAACTTCCCACACGTCTTTCTCCATCAGTATGTTTTTCATTTTGAATTTCTACACTGCATAGTTGGAAATCCCGTCCAATTTGCTACTTTCACTCAAAATGGACTCTCCCATGTTTGCCATCGCAAAACTGCTTGAAACTTCTGCCATAGGCTAAAAACAGTATGTTGATGCCGACAGTGATGTCTGACGCCAAAAATAATGACCTGCACTTTTTCCCTTACCAGGCCGCTCGTCACTTTTCAACCAATTTGAAAGCCAAATCGGCGTCGCCTTCCGAAATGCACTCAGTCGTCAACTCCCAACTACGTGTCCAGTGGAATGGTGAAATCACTTTTGGTGCACTTCGAACACTTTTTTTGTTGCAATCACTTTGTTTTGATGTACCGTACTTGCAGATACAGTCCGGGTGCCCTTCGTTTGGAAGTTATAGCCTTTCGTTTGGGTCAAAACGGACAAAGGACCCAAAAATAGGGACTTTTCTCATTTTTGAACTATTTCTTCAGAGTGAAGAAACTTCACACTTCATGAATTTGAGACCCAACTCAACTTTCAATGTGAAAAATTTTATTAAAGTTGAATGGATATAATGACTTCAAAGCCTCTTTGCCTTCTTCAACTGCCCTTCAGACTCCATCTAAAGGTCGATTTTGATCCAATTGTGGATATTCATTTTAAGTAGCGTGATCTCAACCGTTGTTACTCTCAATCCTACAGTTGTGATCTTTCCAAAACGTTGAAACAGGGTACTCCAGCCGCTGGACACTTCGGAGTGCTACAGCTCCACTCCCTTCACCATGCACGACAGCCTCCTCGCGGCCTCTTTCTCCTTCAGGAGCTTCAAGCTATGGCTGCAGGGTTTTGGCCACCCAGCTCTCGTAGATCCAGCGCGTTGCTTGTTGCTGTCCACGGCCACTTCAGGTCTAATTTGCACTGCTAGGGCATCCTTCTCTAAGATTTCACAGCAACCAAAACAGTTCAGAATAGAGAAGACCAAGTATTTAGGCTTCCAAACCCTTGACCAGGGTTTTGCTTGTAACTTTTGAACTTGGCTTGCTTTTCACAGCTCTCTGCCTACCAAATCAATTGCTCTGAGGTCGCCCTACCACTGGAAAGTTGATGCTTCAATCTGTTTGTCAAATGGTGTCCAATTGATTGCACACTGACTACAAACACCAAATAGCCTGCTTCGAAATTTCAAAATTCCGTTTGTCGAGGTTTTGATTCAGCCGACAACCCTTGTCTCCAAATCTTCACACAGTCTCAAGCTTACCAAGCTTCTATGTGCTAAACTCTGTACACCAGTGTTTCTACTTCTGTCTTCAACCCGCCGTAAACCGCGAACTCTCAGAAGACAGTTCTCTCAAAGCTCTCTTCAACGGCGATGTTGTACTGTGTACACTCCCTGAACCGCTCTGATACCAACTTAGAATTTGCTTTGCACATGAACACAGACAGAAAACACTCTCCACATCAAGCTCACATAGCAACTATATTTCTCAAAACGAGATTACACTGTACATATAGTTGTTCACTCAGGCAACCCATGCATGACCCAGGTTGTCGTTGGCGGGACGTGTGTCCCGTCGACTTGCCTCGTGGCGAGGCCAACTGATCCTTATCCACTGATAAGACCCACAGTACAGTAGCACAGTGATTCTACTTTAATTCTAACTGGAACAGTCATGATCGAATTCTGGAAAGGTAATGTAATGTTTTTGTCCAATGTTCTTCACATTCCAAATCTGACCAAAAACCTGCTCTCAGTTAGCAAAATCACATATTCAGGTCAGAGGATCAAATTCGATAAACAAGGCTGCACTATTCTTGATGAATCTAGGAAAGTTTTTCTTTCAGTATAAGGTGTGGCACAGATTAGGCCATTTAAATTCCAGTTGTATATAGCAAATGTCGAAACAGAACTTAGTACAAGATTTACCCTTCATTAGCAAATCCAATACTCCATGTAAAAGCTGTATTTCCATCAAGAATGTTAGAAGTTCAATTATTTCAGATCCAGAATGTACTTCTAGAAATTTGCTAGATCTTGTACACATGGACATTAGTGGTCCTATGTAGATTATTTCCACAGGTGAAGCTGTCTATTTGCTGACTATTATTGATTACTTCTCTCGGAGGACTACAACATATTTCTTGAAGAACAAATCTGATACTCTAAAGTTCTTCATGCAGTTCAAGGCATCATTAGAAAAATCTACCCAGAGAAGAATCAAAGCTCTACAATCTGATGCAGGGGGAGTATTTATCTCCAACAAACTCAAAGACTTCTACAAGGCAACTGAGATACAACAACATTTTACAACAAGCTCACCTCAGTCCAATGGTGTAGCTAGTGGAAGACTCAGTCACTCATTGAGAGTGCCAAAATTGTGCTAGCCCATGCATCTCTTCCAAAAAAGTTCTGGGCGAAAGTTGTTACTACAATAGCACTTTCAAAATTGATCCATTACAGAGGCCCTGAATGGCAAGACACCTTATGAGGTGTGGACAAGATCAAAACCATCACTCAACCATATCCGAGTATTTGGATGTTTTGCTTTCAATCATATCACTGTTGATCTCCAGAAAAATCCGACCCAAGGATCGAACAATCAAAATCCGATCCAGGGTCGAAAAATCCAAAATCCGACCCAAGGGTCTGACAGCAGAAGATCAATTTTTTTTTGGCTATTTCTCAGACCATCAGACATACAAGCTCTTCAATCTGGACTCTCAGAATACCTTCACGAGCAGAGACGTCACTTTCTTGGAAGATCAATTTTTTGATCTCAAGGAAAAAGCTACTACAAAATCTGACCCAAGGGTTGATATTCCAAAATTCGATATTGACTCAAAAAATGAGTCAGAAACTCAACAGATCGAACAACATCAAAAGATCGAATTTCAACATAGAAGATCAAATCGATCCAGACAGCCTCCATCCCTATTCATGGATGATCCGGCCTGCTACTTTGTGCAAGAACTCAACACTATTTCAGAGGCAGAGTCATCCATTGATGCTGACCAGTGCAAGGCAGAAGAGGACGCCACACTTGTAGTTCTAAATGATAATGGTTTCTATCCAAACTCGACAGACTCAAATATTTACTTCAAATCTGTATCGAATCCTTCCATTATCACTACCCTTTACATTGTAGATGATACACTATCACTCGGTAACAATCTGATGATGCATGTGGATTAGATCCACAAGATTTTGCCAAAAAAGTCAAAAAAAATGTCAAAAAAACAAGGGCTTCTGTCCCATTCATACACCTCCATGCAAACTAGGAGAAAAATTCATATGCATTGCCCAAAAAGTCTGTAGAAAAAAATGTGCCATTACGTGAAAAACATCCAAACACTCCCTTCCTATAGACTAGTTTTTCCTAAAAAAAACCTTCACACAAAGTCCCTAATAGGCTGCGGGCCTCCACCCTCCCCATTGCAGCAAGAGCGAGAGAGAGAGAGAGAGAGAGAGAGAGAGAGAGAGAGAGAGAGAGAGAGAGAGAGAGAGAGAGAGAGAGAGAGAGAGAGAGAGAGAGAGAGAGAGAGAGAGAGAGAGAGAGAGAGAGAGAGAGAGAGAGAGAGAGAATGTCACCCCAGTTAAACAAAACAGGATTATTGCATTTTGATTGGCCCAAATCAATTTAGGATTTTGACCAACACAGGTGAACTACGGTGAGGGCTGGCCACATAACTCCTGATGGATTCTAGAGTTTTCTCAAAAACTGTTATCCTCCAAGCCGACTGCTCCCCCAATGCGGGTATCTTATCCAATTCTTTGCCGACCTCAATTTCAGAGGTCTTAAACTTGATGACCCAACCACCACGCGAGGACTCATGAAGATGTTGCACTAAAAAGCTCTGGATCTGGTCCTCGATTGGTCGTCTGAACAATGGTGTAGTCCTTGATGAAGATGGACCCTCTTGTGTTGCTTGTGGAACTGGTTGTTCTTCTTGGACATCAGGGGCTCCACCCTATTCCATGCCTGAATCCAACTCTGTATCCATTATGGCCTGATCCTGGTGCTGAGGCAAGAACTGTGGCATCAATGGAACTAGAATTTGATGTCCGTCTTCCAACACCTGAGCGGTGGCTTTTTCATAATCCTTTATAATGGCCTTGGCCTTGCCTACCTCGGTGGTTGCCGTCTTTTTGAGTTTATCAACTTTTTTCTTAAACCCTGCCAGTGCAATATGGTAGGTTTCCACTTTGCGAGACAAGTATCTGATCTCATCCGGTGTGACTGGACGGTCAAACACTTGGTTTGTAAGTAGGAATCGCATTCAAGGGTGGTCGCGTCCAATTCACCTTGAAGTCATTCGCGTTCCAATGCTGCTAAGTCCAATTGTCCGGCTAGCAACAAGACCTGCTGTTTGGAATCTAGGACTGCCTTGTCAACCTTGTCCTACACCATAGTGAGTGCATTCTGAAGGGTCACCACATAGTCTTCTAGTCGTTGAGCGGACTCATTGGCCTTCTTCAAATCAGCTTTGGACTTGGCCTCGTGTTGCCTGGGGCAATCGTCAACTCGCGGTTGATCTGAATAACCTTCTGGCTAATCAGAGTATTCTTTGTCCCTAGATCGGCAATGTGCTTGGACATGTCTTTCTTTTCATCAATCGTGATCTGGATCACATGCGCAAGGTTAGAAACAAGATCCATTGCATCAACAGAATCCACGGTAGTAGACGCAGCAACAGTAGGAGCAACAGGAATAGGTCTGATAGAAATCGTGCTAACTGGCCTCTGTTGTGTGGTCAATTCTTCTCACTCGAACTCATTGAGCATCATTTCTGCAGTAGCGTTGACATTCGTTGATGCAATAGTGGTAAATGTCGTACTGGTCTGCCCTGCTGTAGAAGGCAACATACTGATATTCAGCTCATCATCTGAATCTTCATCCTCCTCCCTAATTGCATCATCCATAGCATTTTGCAAAATTGCGTACTCATTGTGGCGTTTCAGCTCACGTCTGATCCTTTTAGGTAAACCTGACAAAAACCACATAATCATGGCATTTTCGTTAATCAACTCAGGTTCACACTCAGATCTGAGGCGTTTTACCCGTTCAATGTAATCTCAAACCATTTCCCGCTTTCCCATTTTAATTTTACTTAAAAGTAGGAAAGGGTCTTCCATAAACTTCCGAGGTTTGAACCATGTGACATTAGAGGAGTTTTGAGCACCAAAAGGGCCTTTTGTCAAGATGTTGTTTTTGACTTTTCAACTATTCGACGTACACTTGGCCCAGTTATATATTTACGCCTGTGAAAAATCGTAAAGTTGTTTGCCGGTCGAATTTTTTTTGGAACTTTTCGGTCATATTTTTATACAATTCAGAACTCCCATCGGGCAGGGTCCTGACTTGTGATTGGACCGTAATTGTTGCCCGTGAGTCTCCTTAGTGCTCGGGACCTAACACTTGTGGTTAAAGTAAGTCTATTTTGATCTAACTGTAGTTAGAGTAACATATATGATTTACAAAAGACCGCCAGCATTTATTACAAATTTGGTTTTTTATTTTCATACTGATTCATCTACATTTTGTTTCAGACTCTATTGTTCATCTTCTTTTAGCTTTGCAATGGCTTCCGGAAGCCGTAGACCACGAAGCAATATTGTCTCAGTTTCTATTTGTAATGAAAAAGACTCTGATGGCTCTTGGATATCACGTATCTATAGAAAATTTCACTGGGTCGAATGAAATGATACTGGATTTATATGTGCTTGGATTTGCCATGAAATCTGGGATTCAGTGACAGTGAAATACAGCTCAAGTTGTCACACAGAATGATCCTTCTTCTTGAATTTCTTCAGATCTGTTCGAGCTAGCTTGGTCTGGTCTGATGATGGGTACTATCGGCTGCTCGACTTCTATAGTTGTAGCTGCAGGTTCTATAGAAGGAACATCAACGTTAGTAGAATCCATGCTATGTAAAATAGGATAAAATGACATAACATTGTTTATCAATAGTTGTTTGAAATCATAGTATGTATGTTCTTGAAATATTACATTCCTAGAGACAAATACTACATTGGTGGATGGATCATAAACTTTATAAGCTTTATGTTCATCAAGATAGCCAATGAAAATACATTTATTTGTCCTATGGTCCAGCTTCTTCCTAAGCTGTTTAGGAATGTGAACAAAACATATACAACCAAACATTTTTAAATGGTTGACACTAGGCTTGTGTCCATGCCAAACTTCATGAGGAGTCTTGTTGTTGATGGCTTTGGTGCTAGATCTGTTCTGCACGTAACAGGCTGTGGCAGTAGCTTCTACCCAGAACTTCACAGGTAGGTGCGCTTGATGTAGCATGGATCTAAGTCTAAAATAAGAGTACAATCCACCGAAGAGATTAGGGATGGTTTGTGTGTGGTGCTACTGAAATCAGATTCAATGTGAAGTATAGTTCTGAAATAAATGAAAGGGCAGTATGATATCGCGAGCTCCTCAGGCGTCAAAGGCAGCCATCGTCTGATCAAAAATTGAGGATCCATAGACGTCTGTGTTCTGAACAGAGTAAGTAAACAAGCGCGATCAAACAGCAATGAAAGTGCATTCAATCACAACAAGCATTCATCTACGTTGTACATAGATAAAAACAAGCTACTGCTGTTGAATTCACACGTGTGGATTGTCCACTACATGTACTTGTGATCTCCTAAGGTGTGTAGATGCACCAAGATCAAGACTAGATTGAGATTCAAGATCTATCTTTGATTCTATGGCAAAAACACACTACTACATGCATTCAATCACTTCCAACTCTAACTCACACGTGTGGGAAGTGTTCCAAAAATCATCTAAGTAAAAACAAGCGGCTCTCCTCGGGTAGAGAGAGAAAAACATCATGAGCTCTCGGGTAGAGAGAGAAAGCTAGAAATTCAATGACACTCAAAATCTACTCAATCTCAAAATCAATTAGATCCAAATGAGGAGTACAATGATACTAGTAGATCCACGAGCTACCACTATGCTTAACTATAATTGGATCACACTTTGCCACCTCTTAATCCTTTTGGACCATTGATCCATGCACCTGTTAATTCTATTGGACTATATTCAAGCACACCTCAAATTCCTATTGGACCACACATGGTTCCATCTCTAAATCCTATTGCACCTCTTAAACTTCATCAAACAAAAGCATTACACTTGTCTACACTCTAATTGGCACAAGTTTGGCCTCCTACTCTATTTTGGCTCAATAGTGGCATTACAAGTGGAAATGGATAATTTGTCATCTATGCCAAATTTGACCCTATCAACATCCTACACCTAAATTCTTGTATTCTCTCCAATCAAGCAAACTTAATTTGATTTAATCAATTACTAATTCTTGGATGCAATTGCCATGATTTATCTATGAAAGCTTGACTATCTTTTTCAATGGTTTTATCATGATACTGTATGTGGTTTTGGAAATATGTGATATATATAGCTCTAATGGTGTTTTTCAACCACTTTGAGCAATAGCTTTTCCATGTTTTTCAATGGATTAGCAATAGCTGATTTATCATTAAAAAAAATACAGTAGAAAGGTAAATGATTTCACCTCAAATCCTTATGCTTTGACTTAAATTTCAAGGGAGTGTCCATGGGCTAACGTCTTTTCTTCAACAAGCATCTAGTTCTTTAATATCTTCATTTTTGTGATTTTTTACTGTGTTTCCAGACTGCCGGCTCCCATTAATTCTTTACCGGGTCGTCTCTCTCATTTTTGCCAAAAATCCAAGAAATGGGCCTTCAGACTCGTGGAGCAGGTCGCGATGGTGGAGCAGGTCGCGCCTCAGCCTTCCAGCAGGGAGCGTGGTCTGGATCGCGTGATAGTCAGCGATCAGCGATGTGCAGCTCTTCTCACCCTTCACAGATATACACAGGGATGCATCTGTTCAGAATCGCAGATGGTGGTCTAGCGGGCCTCCCTTTCTGATCACAGAACACAGATGGCATTCAGGGACTTCACGGCTGACTGCCCTCTCATTATTGTCTTAAATTCTCTGATCTTCAGCACGAGGTAGCGCTCCTCTTCTTTCCCTTTGCTGCAGGAATGATGGTAGTCCTTCATATTTTCAACACCTCTGTCTTCTTCCAACTTCATGAATCGGACCTCTTGTTCAAAGGGTAGAGACTAACAACGGCTTCCTACATTCGCTTATCAGCAAGGTACTGCAGTCGAATGATCAGCCATGCTTCAAATTGAAATGACATCATCAACACAGAGCGTGCATGATTGCTATCAAGGCCACTGTTCGGAGGTATGACTCAAAAACCAGATGGCATCAAACGCAACAGGTCTGCCTTCTCAACAATGGGCTAACATCAGGATAGAATCAATAGAACATCAGATCAGCCGCTCCTCATCAACAGGTTTTCAGTCCTGCATTGTATGCACTGAGGCCATAGTGAGTGTGTTCTTCAGAAGAATGCGCGATAAGCATTCTAGATTAAAAGCAGAAGTGGCAGTGGACTGCCCGGGTTGAGGTACATGCCTCCATCCCATTATCGTTAATCGATTAACGTATTGGGCTTCATTCCCAACAGAGATCAGAGGGGTTGAATGCTCTGTGATCACCTTCATTGACACACAATTCTTGCATACACAACCTCTACACTCTTCTTCCTCTACGTAGAATGAAAAACTTCTTTTTTTCTTTCCCTGCCTTCTTCTCTCCTCCCCGTAGAATGCATCCATTCCTTCCTCTTTCCCTGCCTTCTTCACGTGAGAGAGGAGGTGCCTCATAACTAGCTTTTCACTAAAGGCCTATCTTGAACATTTTGGCCTCAAAAATCATTTTCCCAGTTTCGGGTTTTCGAAACTCCGATTTTTCCCCGGATGTCGAACTGTGTCATAGGTATCACCATTCCTTTCATTCTTGTCTGTGTTACCCGTGACTTCGTATTCAACACGAACCATCATAAAACTGGCAACTCAGCATTGCATACAAACTGACACTCAGTATAATCAACCGTCATCCCCACCAAGGAAAATCACCAAAAATATCAATATTTCGAACTCAAAAAACTTGTCTAACATCAACCCAGCAAGTTCAATTTGTAAGTCTGCATTGTACTTTGCATCAACAATTTTCTTAACTGCCATTTTCATTTCACTTCTTCCAATAACAAGATTTTTTTAAGTCACAAACTGCTCTTCACTGGAAACCGCAACTGATCGTCGTCGAACCCTTAACCTTAGGACCCTTCCTTGAAACTTAAGTCAGTGCCTTAAAGGTACCTGGGCATCTTTTATTAATCATGATATAAAGTACATTTCATCATTACAATATGACGAAAATTTGTCATTTAATAAAACTACTTAGCAACTGTCGATATTATCATCCATCAAAGTCACTTATGAGTGTTGCTAAAAATAGCTTATTGTTATTTAACAAACTTACTAAAAATAGTAAGATAGTAAAAATAGGTCTAATTTGTCTGATATAACTGTCATTTGAAAATTGATTATGACATTTGAACATGTCATAGAATGTCATAGCTACTCTTTAACATAGCCACATTCGTATATCAGTCTAAAGTGGCATAATAGCAGATTTTGCACATATGAGATACATTTAGAGCATTTTCTTCTAGAAACTCAGCATCAATTATTGTAATTGTTGAAATTCTGAAATTTTGACCAGAAAAATGCACTACATGTTTTCCCCCCACTTAAATGTGAAGCGTCCCCGCAAACAGAGGGAATAGTCTTTGACATTTGATTTTGTATCATAAAGCCATTGATTTAGCTTTACGATCTTTTTATCTTTTCAGCATCTCAAAGTTTTTTTCATCAATTAATGGGCTCAACACACAATATAGTGTGATGCTAACCATTATTATTCAACAACATGAATCCAAAGACCATTGATTCAACCTTTAGATCTTTCAACAACATTGTCTTTATCCAAAATATAAATCCTGCATTACATCCAACCCATGTCTGAAGAAAATATGCTCCACTCACATCAAATCATAATGTAATGCCCATCATAATGTAATGTAATGCCCGTCAAATCATAATGTAATGCCCATCATCAAAACCATGCATTGTTGGGAAATGTTGCTGCAATCTTCATTGTCGTAACAAGATATGAATGCAGTTTCTCAGCTTTGTGTCTAGGTCTTCATATAATGTAGTGCGTGCAATGCAACCTATTCTAAAAGTTGGATCTTCGTCATTCACATTGTGAATATATCTCATTCTCATAAAAACCTATTCACTCCCTTGAATAATAGATAGATTTTTTTTTTAAGCAAATATTCGTGCTATACCTCACATTTCTACTCTCATAGATAGATTTTGAATGAGATCTGATATTTTCTATTCTTACCAAAGAAAATCTATGATCCAATTATAATTCTCAAGACCTTATGAACAACAAAGTAGAAAACACTCATCATATTCTCTCCACTCATTTTTCCACTCATCACTCAAAAGATCTCACAAATACTCTCAATAAAAGATCAATAAAAGAATCATGAAATAGAAGTTAGTTATTCAGCAAGGAGGCAACTGTGGGCTTAATTTCCTCCACACAGCCCGGTAGAAGACTGCTTTTGGGATCAGAAGTCTGGTGCTCCTCTGCAATGCCCTGATGTCCCTCAACCATGGACGGCGGGGTCTTCCACGTCTTTGCGAATGTAAGAGTTCAACGGACGAGATGGTTGAACAAAGTTGGTAAGCCTAGCGGTTTGCTTCGTCCGAGCCATTGAGACCGGATATTTATACCACGCGAGGACAGAGGTACAGTAGTAGAGAAAGTTAGATTCTCTCGCGTGATGGCGATATTGGAAACTTTGAGGATGATATTGCTATTATGCGAGAGAGTAGCAGAGTCAGGCGGGGAGTGGAAGGCACTCGCGTGATGGCGATACTGGGCACATTTAGGCTGATATTGTTACGACGCGAGAGGGTATCAGGGACAGGCCTGGAGATGAAGTCGCTCGCGTGATGGCGATATCAGGTATGCAAGTCGTATGGAAGCAATCGAAGGTGAAAGCAAATTACGCGAAAACCTGTCCAATCCTTATATATGCAAAAAACATTCCCACGTGTGAATACTTGCGACACATGGCCCAATCAGTAACTAACATGTGGAACTACACGTTTGTATACGCACGTGTAAAACTACGCATCTGGAGCAACACGTGTGGGATTTCACGTCTGGACACGTGGCCGAATGGTACAGTGACATGTATTCTCGCACGTATAAGCTCGCATGTGTGGGCATGTGGCCTAATCAGTACCTGACGTGTGGAACTACACGTCTATATCTGCACGTGTGAAATTGCATGTATGGATCACCATGTGTGGGGATTGCACGTGTGGGCACGTGGTCGAATGGGTTAGTGACGTGTATTCTCGCATGTATAAGCTCGCACGTGTGGGCACGGGCACATGGCCGAATGGCAGATTGACTGTATTGTAGCACATGTGGACGGTTAGATTACGCATCATAGATCTAATCCGTTGTTGGATTGATGCGTGTACGGCTTGGATTTTATTGGTTTTAGCTATATAAATGTTGTTTGATCAGTTAAAACCTTTCGCTAAGTTTTCGATTTTCACTCCTTGTAGCTCTGGTGTGTCAACACTACTAGTTCTTTGTAGTATCGCTACCACGTGAGAATCTTCAGATTCTAGACGATCTTGGATCTCTCGCGTCGTTCCAATATCCAATCATTCACCAATCGCGAGGACTGTCATATAGTCTTCTAACTCCCTGCCACCCCGCATCGTAGCGATACTCGGCCCTATTGTTCATACCTTCTAGATGGCCGCCTCATCTTCTAATACGTTTGATTCTATGTTGCATGCCTTTCTCGTTGAATCCGGTGTTGGTAACTACATAGGTCACTATAAGACGTAATTCAATATGTCTTTTAATATCGAGAGGCTTGGATCATAACATAAATTTTATTTTCTAGCGTTGTATAAAGAGTATTATGATAGTCTAAATCAGTCTATGTTGATAATGGATAATCTACGATTCATCCATTTCCATGACCTGGTACTTGCCCAACCATCTTCAAAGCAAGCCGACAACCGACAATTTACGAAAATAGTGAGTGATTTTAAACGTGTGGTCCATTGTGACCAGCACAATCGATCATGTCACTTTTTGCAGGAGGGCATGGGCATAGTGTTTTATCTTTCTGCTCTTGTTCCTGAAGAGGCAGGAACTTCGAGGCTAAGCATTGAGGGTGCCTCATCATCAATTGATTCTGTGATATCAGAGTCAGCTATTGTTGATGATGTCTTGGGTGCTGACGAGGAGGCAAGATTGGCAGCAATGTACAACCCAGCCAAGTCTCGTGTATTGTCCATTTCTTCCTTATCTGACGTGAATCCATATGACAAAACCAAGACTGTCCTCGATTTGCCGGTGTATTACATGAATAGTGTCGCATACCTCTCTCTTAATGATGTTGGAGATGTTCTTGATCTGAGGGAGGACAAAATATTATCAATTTTGTCTAGTTTCATCAAAAGAATTTGGGGACTTCATGGATCTCGAGGGTGATGATGATCTATGTGCTTCTATTGATTACAAAGACGGAGATGAATGGCTGGACGGGACTGAAGCCCTGCAGTCAATCATGTCTAAAAACAGGGCATAACAGGCAAATTTGCCTAGTGAGGAGGAATTTATGAGAATCCGGAGCACATATGTGTCACAATCTTCGAAAACTAATCCATCCACTGCTTCGACGACCATTGTTGTTGGTCATGATCTATGTACTGCTGCACTTATTCAAGCTGATGAGCGTGATCTGGTAGGTAAATATGGTTTTATCTGAATGAGATTTTTATTCAAATATAGTTATTTTGTTTTTCAAGGTATGTGACTTTTGCTCGTACTTTATAGGCTATTGTGGAAGTGGATGCCTTTGCAACAAGGCAAGGATATTTGAGGAAAGGCCAGTGATCATGACAAAGGGATTCATCCATGTTCCATTATTTGAAGAGATTTGCATTCATCATAGCAAATTTTCTTTAGATGCTATGACGATAATAATGGCAATTAAAGTGTTATCCTATTTTTTGAATGGGCATAAATACCCTTTGAATACATATAAAATTATTTTTGCGAAGAGACATTGTCATAAAAGTATTTGGCTATGTAGCTGAGGAAGTTCCTAAAAGGTCTTCCTCCTTAGCTGTTTTCTCCGAATACGTTGAGTTGAGCAAAAGAAGATCCATTGATTTTCTAGCTCCATATGATAGAAAAAAGTTTTCCATGACCACACGGCAAAGCTGATCATTAAAGACAAAGAGAAACAATGATTTTGCCTTGCATTGTACTTGAAATGATGCGATATAATACATATACTTTTTTCGTCTAATATCATGAAAATTACTATGAGTTGAGTCTTGCATCAATATTATTTTCGTTTATAAATTTGCATTCCTTTCTGAATTTCTGATAATTTGTTGATCTAGTTTTATATTGGATTTGAACACGCCTGTAGAACCATTGAAATAGCTGGATGATGTAACTATTTTTTTGAGATGTTCCACCGTGTTGTGTATTTCGATGAAATGCTGCTCTGGCTTGCCAATGTGATTTCTCAATTCCTTGTGATGACCAAATACTTAGACTATCATAAGCTTTTGCAAAAAATGATGCATGATGTTGTAAAATGTGCTGCAATATCAGAGAAACAAAAATTGTCATATTAATCATTTTAAATTTAGCATATGTGCAATGAGATAATAATTTGAAGAGTTAGTTACATTGAAAAGAGATTTACCATATAATGCGTAATATGACCTTCACCCTAGGCGTCTTTAACTGCATCCACAAACTCAATTGTTGATTTTTCAATTAGTAGGACATCAGTATTAGACAGTTTATCTTTTCTGAGCAATTTGACTATGTTGTCAAGCTTTGTCTAGACTTCAACTTTTTAAATCCTCGTTGTTCCTTTTTTGTCAAAATCCTTTGTGGCATTGAGTACATCTATCCAAATTGAGTATTGTATTTCAGTCGGTTTTCCGGAATGATTTGATAAGAAACGACGAGCTTTGGATCCTCCTATGCTTGGTTTGCATGGGATGTTTCTCATTTTCCCTGAAGGCTTATCGTCCTTTTGTATTTTAACGTGTCCTTTATGAAATCCCGCTGTTGACTTCCAATCGAGCTATTGCTTTTTTGGCTAATGACTCTAGCTTAGTATTCCAAGCAAACCAAATATGAAGGTATATCAATTATTCGATGATTCTAACCTCTCCATTTAGTGTACAGCTGTGAACATTTTTAAGCGGAATCGGTAAAACTGGTTTCCAAGTCGGATCTTCTATATCCCTTGAAACTCTCGTGTTCTTTGACATGTCTTGTGTAGTTTTCATGCAATAGAGACATGGATGTTTTGAATTTGTTCCATGTGAGACGTTGAACATGCACTTCAACAACTTCAGGTCTCCAGCCAAATGCCATTCCACCTTAAAGTCACCTATTCTAAGAACATTGAGTGGTGTGCCGCTCATATGATTCTTAATTATCTCTGGATATTCTGTTTTACTAAAAATTAAAAATAGAATGTCATGATCTTCTTTTAAAACCTGTTTGAAACACAAAATCATGAACTATTTTAAGAAAATTGAACTTAGACCTATAATAACAAAACAATATTAGCTTAAAACACAAAATCATAAATTCTCGAAATGCTAGTACTCAATAGAATAGATTTAAACCTGGAAAACTACTAACCACCAAAGCACACTGAAATCAAGACTCTCCGAGTTTATCGTATTGCTTAATGCTCCATTCATAAGTGTAACACTAACCTTTTCCAGCTTTTGTCGCTTTATTACTTCTAATTCATCTAACTTGAGAACTAATATCAATTTTTCAACACTTTCATTTGTGATTCCATACAACTTTACAATAAATCTCAGTAAATGATTCAGATCTACAAACATATTGTTGGGTGGAATCATATGACAAAGTGCCATGTTTTGAGTTATAAATTTCATTGATATGGTAAGGAATACCAATGATGTTTTGCAAACCCCTGTTTAACACATCTCTCTCTAATTTGATTTGAAAGGGCCGATGAATAGGAAATTTTTTTATATGTACTTGTCCAAATGCCTCTTTGATAATTTTAAACATTGTGTTATATGCATCCCTGCTAATACCAGAATAATCACATGCTCCTTGTATCAATTTTCGGTCAATGATCTTGCTGACTTCGCCCATAAGGGCCTCTGCAATCTTGGACTTGATTCGAGAATATCGTTGATTTCCTTATAGACTCGTCGTTGATTTCCTAGTGGACTCGTCGTTGACTTGTCTGTAAGTACTGCACTCAAAGACTTTCCAATCATGTCCTTGTCTTTCAGATTTTGATTGGTGACTAAAGCTGATCTGCAAAATAAAAATAAAATTTAGAAAAAAAAAAAAACAATTCACAATCATTGATGTGCTAGATGAAACAAAACACATGAATAGTTTAAAACATAATCTTACTTGAAAGCATATATTCTTTTATTCCGTTGACCCCCACTTGATGAAAGCTCGTCAATACTTTGTAAAAAAACTCTTTTTCGCTTATTGTTCAGTATTTTTTTTCGTAATGTGTTTACTTCTGCATTTATTTGACAATATGAGGTACGCAATGTTTGTACAATTAGTTTCATATTGTCAATTTTTTGGTTAAGGTTTAATATAATATCTTGCAAACGAGAATTATTTATCTTCAAGATTTCATTCTCTTCTTTTGTTTTTTTTCTCTGTAGTCAGTAAGCAAACCATTCAACATATTTTCCAAACAATAGATTTTTTTCATTGAATTACTAATGCCATAACTTTTCAATCTTTCACAATAACCCAATAGACCATTGTATCCTTCACACAAAAATAGTATGAGTTGTGTGACTGATCTAAAACTTGGACGTTGCATTGAGCTTGGATCGATTGGATACAAACTTCCATCAACCCATACATCACAATGTTTCCTATCTTCCATCCTTTGGTGAGCTAGTAAGGTGGATCCTTTCAGATTTTTTCTCGACAGTGGAGTTCAGATCGATAAGACTGTTTTCCTTTGTTGTGAACGCTATGAGTAGATGGAAAGAAACTTTGATGTGCAATACGATTTGCATTTGTTAGTTAATGGTAGAAAATAAAATCTTGAAATATGGACCCCACGTGTTGCGGCTACCCAACTTCCAGTTAACTACATACGTTACTAGTGAGGTCAAGTCATCGGAGTTGTGTGGGCAGACCAAAAACTCGGTCGAAGTTTTAAAATTCGACGATTTTCTCTCTTACGTGACAACCCTTTTGGGCCTTGGAACTCCTTTAATGTAAGGGCTCGTTTGACAGTCTCCCAATCTGTACGCTCAGTTTCATCTTGATTATAGTACCAATCTTGTGATGCGTCTGTTAAAGCCATTGGAAAAAGCTTAAGTTTATCTTGGAGAAAAACTTCGCCATAGACTTCACAAGATTCAGAATAGATTTGGAGAAATCTAACTGGATCTGTTAATCCATTGTACTTGGGTAGATCCAAACGGGGTGCTCTCCTAACAATGATTGGATTGACTTCTTGAGGAGCACCTCCAAGGGCAGCCATCTTTACAAATTAAATCAAGAAAAAAATGAGATTGGATCTAGATTTTCAATCAAAACTATCTCAGATTAAATCTACTAGATCTCTTCCACTTGACAAGAATCAGATTCTTATAACATGAAAAAGATTCCTAAGATCAATAGTTCGATACTTCTCAAAAATGAAAAGTTCTTAGAATCAAAATCAGACTGTATCATATTTGACTCAAAATTTTATATAGACTTGATCTGGAAAATCAAAACCAAAAAATATAACTGGCGAAGGTTCCTTGGGCGAAGGTTGACTCAGTGAAGGTTCAGTAGTGCTATTTTTGTAAAAAAAAAAAAAACCATCTTATCAGACTTTTCTGACAAATTCTATGGAAATAACCTTCGCCGAACTCTCTGACTGAAAATCTGACACAGATAAAGCTAGAGTAGAATTGGTGAAGGTTTCTGACACATAAAAACACAGTTTCTGTAGTTTGGCGAGGGTAAAAATAGAGATTTTCTATGATCCGGATAGAATGAATGTTCGTCGAACTCAAAAATAGTAAAATGAAAATCACTTTGTATAGACAACTTATAGGCTCTTTAATGTGGATAACTATTACTAGGCCTGATCTTACCTTTAGTGTATGTAGATTGAGTCAACACATGCAAGATCCATTGAACAATCATTGGAAGAAAGCTAAAAGGATCTTGAGATACATCTCGTGTACACTAGACTTTGGTATTCTCTATGGAGGAGATGTAATTGACTTGCATGCCTATAGTGATTCAGATTTTGCAGGTGACAAGAGAGATATGAGATCAACAAGTGCATATGCAACCTTCATTGGTGATGGAGTAGTTTCTTGGCTATCAAACAAGCAAGAAACAATCTCTCTCTTTTTAACAGAGGCCGAGTACAAAGCACTTACTACAACAACCAAAGAAGTGCTTTGGATCAAGAGATTATTGGTGGAGCTAAAGATTGTGGATCCAAAGGATGTACCAATCATCCATAATGACAACATTTCAACTCCTCAATTTGCAACAAATCCAATCTTCCATGCAAGATCCAAACACATTGAGATTTTTCATCACTTTGTGAGGAAAAAGGTTCAAGCAAAGGAGACATCTTTGGAACATGTACAAAGTGAATGTTGTGAAAGATTCAACTAGTTTAGTCAACTAGTTTGCTACATTTGTACCAATATTGAGCTAAAAATTGTCAAGATCCATTTTCCTAGCTATCTTGTTCAATTTTGGATCAATAGGGCATTGATTGAGTCTGACCTGGTACTATACGGAATCAGGTGCTCATACACGTGTGAGGAACATCCATTTTTAGATTGAGAGTTCTCTTCTATGTTTGATCCAAAAATCTTGCTAGATAGCTTGTTTTAAAGCTATTTTTGTCTAGTTTATGATGCAATCAATTTCATTTCATTTGGTTGAGCCAATCAAAAGAGGGTTAGGTAGGGCACCTAGGCCTGTGTGGACACATTTGGTTTGGTCAAAAGATTGCTTGTTTGATCCCAAACCATAGTTGAATGCTTACCAATCTCATCTATATGTGATCTAGGCATTGTTTTGAGATCTTAGCCATTTTGTTTCGTGCAATATCATTGTATTTGAGTCAAATTTGGTTTCTTAGTGTATTTCACACGTGCTAATAGTGGTTGATCCTAACTTTGCCCATTTTCCATCATTTGATGTGAAGTAGATCTAGTTTTGGAGAGATTGATATAGCTAGTGAGAATCATCTCACAATTTCTTGCAAGATCTTGCATAGGAGATGGTAGCACACCATTATTGGATCTTATAGTGAGAGAGACAACATTTTTTTCCATCACTTTTGTTTATCTCCACTTTTCATGGCCTCAATGGGTTCATACTTGCTGGAACCAAGTGAGAGATTGTCTACTTCCAATTATTCAATATGGAAGTTGAGGATGGAGTCCATCTTGATACTCAAAGATGTGATGGACATTGTACTTGGGATTGAAGAGGAGCCTCAAGTCCTTCAAAAAGTACAAAAGTACAAGAAGAGAGCTAGATATTGATAGGATTTTTGTTATGGAAGAAAACCAAATATTTATTAATGAGGTATGGACCTATTATAAAATGATCTAAACTCGTGGAAAAAGAGATCTCTCTCTCTCTCTCTCATTTCATGCTTATACATGAGTTCTCTTGGGTTCATCTATCCATTGGTGCACTATCTTGATGATATCTTGCAATCTTGTGTGTAAAATGCTCATATTTTGTTATTTTTAAATCTCCACGTGAGAAGTACAATAGAGTACTGTTATTGTACGGACGAAACTTTATTAATGAGACATGGACTTGCTATTAAAGGATGTCAACTCGTGGAAAAAGAGATCTTCTCCCTCTCTCTCTCTCTCTCTCTCTCTCTCTCTCTCTCTCTCTCTCTCTCTTTTCATGCTTATACATGAGTTCTCTTGGATTCATCTATCCATTGATGGACTATCTTGACGATATCTTGTAATCTTGTGTATAAAATGCCCATATTTTGTTATTTTTGAATCCACACGTGGGAAGTACAATAGGGTACTATTATTGTACGGACAAAATTTTCATTGTTTTTATATATTTGATGTTTGATCAAGTTCTTATTGAGTTAAAATCTCTTTCATTGAGTAGATGCTGATTTTTTTACATTGGCAATGTTGTAGAGTGTGTTGACTTTTTTACCAAAGATCAACGGACACATTTTGGATCTTAATGATCTAAAATTCTTCACAAGCTACAATTTAAAAGTTATACCATTTTTAATGACAAACTATAATGTACATAAAATGGTTAAGCATCAAGAATAGTGTGGGCAAAAATGAAAAAGCATTTGGGCAGAAAATGAATTTATTTTGGTGATAACATATTATAATATGGATAACATGTCATGCTTGTAGGCTGCCTCCTACGCCAATTATAGTGTTATTAAGAAAAAAATTCAATTTTAATGAGCTATATTACGAAAATTTCAAATTTTTTGAAACTCCACGTTCTCCAACTAAATTAATGTGGTTAATTTGAAACTCCAAATGGTTTGTACACAGTGGAAAATTTTGGCCCTCAAAACTTCTAGCACTTGAGAACCTGGGCCCAAAGATGATAATCCCATAACGCCGGAGGGCCAAGAGATTGTCCTCCCACTTACCATGTTATTATTGTGATTTTAGACTTGGCTTGACACTTCAACCTATTAGATTATGCTGACAATCCAAGTCTCTAGAGGGCCTCAAGTACAGTTTCCTTACTATTTGGAATCGGTCGAATCGGAATCGGCTGAATTGGCCTATTTGAATTGGTCCTAGGATTTTTGAATCAGCGAATCGATTTTAGGGTTTCAAAACTGAAACTTTTAGAAAAGCCAAAAACATAGTTGCATAATGCATTATTCATAATAGTCTATAGATAGCATAATTGAACCAGAAAATTTATAAGCATAAAAGATTCCAAATTGCAAAATGAAAAATGGGACCCCTCGCCGCTTGGGCTGCTGTAGTGGGGTCCAGTTCAAAAACAAATTCAGAGGTCAGCCGATTCGACGGTTTAAATCGGCCGATTCCGATTCAAATCGGAATCGCAATTTGAACTGAATCGAATTGTGATTCAGTGAAACACTAGCCTCAAGGACCCCCCCATATTATCAACATCTGCTTTAAAGATAAAACGAGCACATTAAGGACTGGAGTGCATTTTCAATCATGGTTGCAAAACTAATGCTACATTCTTTGCTACCATCGCTCATGAGCACAAGGCATATAATTCCAGCAAATGTAACATAATGACAAATTTTAATGTAGAACCTTAAAATGGTCATTAATGATTATATGAAAGAGTCGATAATATCAAAATCTACAATCGTAAAATATGGGTTATTGAGTGAACAAGTAAATTTGAACTGACATGATATATAGTACAAATAATATGTTTTTCCCAAGCCTTGACTTCATGCATTCAGTTAAACCAGTGAAATCCTCCTGAACTCTTTCTGGAACATGAAAGGCCAGGTATGATTCAACTTTTCATGGACACATCATCATGTAGCTTTGGACTCCATATTACTGCAATTGCTATTTTGCCCATGATTTACTCGCAACAATTTAATCAATCTAAATTAGCTGAGTAATACAATAGTCAACTGATGGTAGTCACTTACGACTCTCATCCTTGCACATCAACCATGAAATATCAACAGCTAGTTCACAAATGTAGGGGGAAAACATTCAGAGACACAAGAGACTACCAGCAGCTTGCAAACGGAGACAATTTTAAAAGTAATTCTCCAACTTTTTATCTAATGCAAAGGGATTCACTGAATGGGCAATGACAAATCAATAGAGCATATACCTTATGCCTAGGAGAGTACCCCACATAACAAAGGAGGCATTCAATCTTCAACCTTACAGAGTCCAGTTACGATGTCTTAGGCCAGAAATCAATACAATACAGGCTTATATGATTTACAGTGGGGGGCGCATGTGCGTCTAAAACTGTAAACAGCACAGCTGTCAGATAAACCGTGCAATTACTTTTCATTCAGCTTCTCCTAAGAAAGCGATTACCCATGAATCCAAGCAGTCGGCTCCTCTGGTTATTACCTTCCAGTTGATTCCTCTAGTTCACACCCATGTCACACTTCATACTCGTCACATGATGGTTCTTGGTTGAACAGAAATTCAGCAAATTACGTACAGCCAGAATTTTTTACCACAGTAGTTTACACGCTGACCTTTTTTGCTTGCAAAATGGATGATTTAGCTTGGTTTCCACTGAAGTTCTACGAGCAATTTCCCATTCTTTGAATCAATCAGCTGATACTTCTCATTGATGCGCTTGTTATTTACCACATCTGACAAACTGATATCAACATAGCCTAAAGGTTCCTGCAAGAACAAACGGCAGCCATCAATCGATGCTGTAATGAAAGAAGACTTTTCAAAACGACCTCAAAATACATAAACAATCCACATGACATCTACCAGCATTTCCCTTTGAACATGTAAGTGAGAATAAGAGTTTTGATTTCTACGGTCATCACTGATACAAACCCTCCGAAGGACCACTATAAATGCAAGAGGCCATTCTAATTTGGAAGTTATTCTACATTTGTCCAATTTGAATTTTCTATGTGATTTGAAGCTTCTCGTTGAGAGCTTTCATGTTGTACTCGGTTCATGTGCCTACCATCATATGAGAGTTAATGTCATACTAGCTTAAGGCTTGATCGCTTGAATGACAGCTACATTTGGTGATGATTCCAAGCTTTCTAAATTCATTATTGCTTGTTTCTTGACCCTTTAAGCACTTCCTATTAGTCATTTTTAATTGTCATACATATTCACTAATGGGCAGCCATATACCTTAATCTACCACTACTACTAGTATGATACTCTTTACCCATACCATAGATCACATACTCGACATCCATGTCGACGACAATGACAGCAATCCACTCCATATATACTTGTTTGGATTGCCCGTATCACCTCTTTCTTCCACAGGATCTGATGATGTTTTTCAGCGGCATTACTTTTCTACTTATGTCTATATGCTTTTATTCCAGGGTTTTTCCCTTAGTTCTAGTTTTTCTATACACATTTATGGTTTCGGAGACGTCTTTTTACGCTCCTGTAGTTTTCATTATACACACTTGACATGTATTTCGTCTTATATGCCTTTTTGGCATCTAAAAGACATTAATATAGCTCTCTCTTTCTCTCTCTCTCTCTCTCTCTCTCTCTCTCTCTCTCTCTCTCTCTCTCTCTCTCTCTCAACACACCCCAGGAGTAGACTGACAAGTAGCCAGCGACAAATCAAGCATTAAGTTGTAGCTAAGACGTTTGAAGGACTTGGGCATCGAGACAGGTGAGTCTCCGTTCAAATCATCAACCCTTATACAACCAATTCTTTACAATTTGATAATATCAGGTAAAGAGGAGTTTCTCTATTTGAGAGAGCAATTAATGATCCTTCAACAAGACAATCGTGGGCTACATAACTATGTGACATATAACACAAACTCCAGATATACTTGCAATATATTGTACATTCATTGAACTCTTTACTGATACAGATTCCCAAAAAGGAGCACCATGAAATGGAGTTTTGAGCATTGAAGCAACAATTTATAACAAGCCCATACTTTCTCTATGCTGAAGCTTTGGACCTTATTCACCTAAAACCTGACTCTTTGAAATGCCAGAAAAGAAATGTGGTCGCTAAACATTCTTAAGAACTCCAGGTTTCTAAAAAGACAGGCACCAGAATGAACAGCTGTCCTACTTGAAATAGTAAGTGAGATTATCAATAAACAAAGGGCTGGATTACTTTCAGCATTTCGAAAAACAATTGTCAGTGCTAAGACATAAAGCTTCAAGCCTGAAGATAATAGGCACTACCAGTATGAGGTTTCCAGTATCCATCGATAGCATTAATGCTTTCTCATAGTAGATGGAAGTAAGAAAAAACTAACACCTCCTTTGAACAAAAACAGTTTCAAGACATTTTCAATCACAGTTTTTGCTTCACATATCACAGAAGCTATGCTAAAAACTATTCATAGGATGGGAGGGCATGATAACACTCTTCGAACCCTATTGAAGATCTCGAAATGAAGGCCTTCTCTTCTGATAAAGCCATTCAGAGAGAGAGAGAGAGAGAGAGGCAAAATCCATTAGAATGAAGTTCTTACCCTAAAATAAACACCAAAGCCCATGTTCTTGCTTATGACCTCAAGATGTAGTCGGTCATTGATAGGTGGCTCATTCAACACAAATTCAAAATATTCGCCCCATCTTGGATCTCTATTTTTCTTCACAGGCTGCAGAGTGCAGAAAAGAGAAGGCACATCAAAACAGCTTCCTCACATTTATTATAGACAAGATTAATACTCCTTTTACCCAAAAGAACAAGTGCTTTCAAGCCAGAAGTACATGCCTTCTAATTTGC
The DNA here is from genome assembly GCA_029204225.1 of Diphasiastrum complanatum. NCBI lineage: Eukaryota > Viridiplantae > Streptophyta > Lycopodiopsida > Lycopodiales > Lycopodiaceae > Diphasiastrum > Diphasiastrum complanatum. Next base: position 2,116 of record MU832255.1, on the reverse strand, counting down.
TCACAACTCCTTAATGCGGTACCATCAAAACAGCTAAAATTGCTGCTGTCAGAGAATACAAGCCCTATGTGATTCTACTCCTTTGCAAGACAGAATAATAGTGTTACCTTGGTTTTCCTTTTCTCTCCTCGAAATACTAGCTTAACAAAAGGATTGGTATGATGCTTGCCCTCCAGATCTTCGGCTTCGTGAATAGTAACAACTAAGAGGCCTCCTTCAGGGGGGGTTCCATCTGGAGCTCTCTCCAAGGCCTCATTTTCATCTGCACCAACTAACTCTTCTTTAAATGGTTTGAATGTTGCTTCCAATGTAAGAGTTCCTCGAGACTTAAGATTTACAGGATCGTTGGCATCTATGTTCTTAAGCAACTTCAATGTCAAAGTTTTGGTCTCCCCAGGAATTAAATCTTTTAACGGAACAACCTGCATGCCCAGCCTGTCATGGGACCCTACCTGCAATGAAGGCAACAAGCTCTTGTAAGTGAGAGAGAAAGTGGCTGATGCAGTTTCAGACCAAATATCAATCACTATCGTTACAAAACTGTGGGCATGAGATTGATGTGTTGATATTTCATCTGACAGGGCGATAAGGTGTATAACTCTGCAAAATCTCATACAAACCTTTTCCCAATCATAGACATGAATCTCCAGTACTTGGGTTTCTGGATCTTGCACAGGCAGATTAAAACTCTCATTCCATTCTGGATTAAGGTTAGACATTTTAGTGGTTGTCTTCCTTCGTCCAAGTGTTCCTTCACCAAGTGTAAGCTTCACATAGGGGTCAGACTTTCCCAACAGATCTTTTTTATTCAGGTTAGCTGCACGCACAACTGTGACATGTAACATGCCAACAGGCTGCTTCACGCTCGGAGCATCTATGATGCTTATCTCCAATGTCTTAGGCCACAAATACATTGCTGATACCTGGTCCTTGATTGTTTCCTGATATGAAGTTTAGAAAAACTGATCACTCGTGAATTTTACTTTTGACATGTACAATCCTCAGACTTCAACGTATGAAACCATCCAACATTAGGAGATGACAATTTGGAGAATAGCTGAAAAAACAGAAAGAGGTCTTACCTGCACAAAAGCGTACAGTCCAGGAATAGCCATCAAATCACCACCAATTAGTTTAAGCCCAAAATCTATATGAGGCTGCAAAATTAGATACCACAAAAGCCATGATCATCAAACAACAATGTTCCCACTAAAGTATTGCAATGCCATCACAGCATGTAAATTGTCTTATACGTGATCAAAAAAGCATTGTATGACAAAGACTACTAACCAGTGAACTCAGCAAAATAGCCTGTAAATGATGTGAATCAGTTAACCACACGGAAAGGTCCATAAACTTAAACACAAACGTGTCTGTCTCTCGGAGATCCGAGCTAGCTTGATGGTGGTCTATGGCTCCAGTGCACAGGGGAGAGGTGGATGAACCTCTATTGATGGGCGGTAACGTAGCATTCGTCACCTGATTGTGTCTTAGCAATGACCAGATTCAACGATGGGAATTCTAACATTTGGTATCATAGCCAATTTGTAGCCAAACTCTTGCCATTTTTTCCTTCGAACTTACCATAGTGATCCATGGACCCCACTATGCCCTCGAGTGAAGGACCGTCTTCACCACCCCCTCCTCCTGAGCTAGATACGGCACAACTTGTACAAGCTTTAAACTCCCTTTAGAACCAAATCTTGGAAATGCAGTCTAGGCATGTCACGGCTGAGCAAGAGTGGTGTTATTCAACCCACTTGCGGTCCGTCGTCCTGTACCCCATGTTCAACCCGGAATTCTTTTTGGGAGAAAAGAAGGATCAGCATCTTGATGTTGTGCTTTCATGGCTGGATCAATGGAATAGTCATTTTTCCATGCACGATTCGCCTAACAGCATGAAGATCGCTACTTACCCTTATTTCCTACGCGGAAAGGCGTACACATGGTGGCAAGATCTGAAGGATAGGGCTGGTACCCCTACCACTTAGGATGCAAATGGCTTTCCTGCTGGTCCTAGATGACTTTGGCATTGGCGGGATTTTGCCACCATGCAGATGGGTAGTAGGCCGTCATACGCCTACATACAAGAGTTCCAAGAAGCCTTACCACTATT